>SDEE01000814.1:0-21015 GCA_004126415.1 Candolleomyces aberdarensis
TATCTGGGTCGTCTTCATCGCTGCTGCCATCCTGTATCCAACAGCAAAGATCACAGGCATGATTCCAGTGTTCTTGACCAGGCCCAGCCATACGGATGTTACGCTCCTCAAGGCCGCTTTCGAGACGTGCAACCTGACTGGGTGCATCATGATCGAGCTCAAGAGTGAGGTTGTTTTCGTTGTAGTCCTCGAGCAGCCAGAACAAGAACAATGCGTTTAAGACAGTACGAACATCAAGTTCAGTCTTTCGCATGTAATCCGTAGGGAGGAGACTCATAAACTTTGTCCCAGAGGCACTCCCATTGTAAATTCTAGCGCAGTTCGTTGCGGAGGTCCTTCACACTCCCTGTTAACAATAGCTTGGGTCATTAATTAAATGCTGCTCACCACGCATTCACCATCATCGACGTAAAATTTTCGCATACACGTCGATCGATAAACACATGTTCCGCACTGTGAATGAACTGAATGCTATCACTATAAAATGTTCTTGTAGTTGCCTTGTCGTGCACGTAATAATTGTGATAGTATCGGGTGAAGCACCCCCGGCAATATAAAGATATCGATATGCCGGGGATTGGACCATGGAGCTGGGAGAAAACGGTAACATGGACCATCTTGGGCTCCACCAATTCCCTCCTTCGATACAATGTTGACCGCCTTGGCTGCTGAGTACAGCTCGGGTCTAGGCAGGTGTGCCGTGGTGGCAAAAGACAGTAAAAGGCTGATATGATCCTGGTCATTAGCTCTGACAACAGCAGGGACTAAAACACACTCACCAATATTTGCCTGATATCCATGCTTCAAAGAGTAGGAGATATACCTGCCAGCGAGCTCTTCCTGACCTGCAGCATTCCATTCGCAAGTCCAGATCATGTTCCGAAATGTATTCCACAAGAGCTTGACACAATCACCATCCAGCTCCAAGCAAGCCTTCAAGAAGTCACGGAAGCGTCGAGGAAGCGTCTGCGGAGGCCCCTCAACATAGGGTGACTGCGACAGCTCAAGATTTGGCTTCAAGAGGTAGGCGAGATCCACAAATTTGACCGCGTGCTCGAACGAGAGGCTTCAGAAGAGTCCTGGGTGCTCGGAAAGCTTCGACAGAACAGCAGCAAGTGGCAGGGACATTACAGAGAGGATAGACGGCGGTTGAGGCATGAGAAGACAGCCTAATATAATGGGATGCTCAGGTTGACGACGAGACAAGAATTTCATCTTCATAATAGTATATTTGTCCACATAACGGGTAACGGGTTACAGGTGGCTCGTGTTGATGACCAGCATAACAAAAGGATTGACCTTGAACCTTACTTCCCACCTCTACCCCCTTGGACCCTCCTTTCGGTCGTAGTCGGCCGGTGGATGCTGTTGGTAGTGTTGGACATTAGGCAAACGACAAATGACAAACCGCGAACCACGAACGGCGTTCACCGAACTCCGCTCCCCATCGATCACACGTCCTCAAAAGAACGAGCTTTCCTTATGTAAAGACTCGTAATGAGGCACGAATCCGAGGTACAGTGCCCGACACTAAAAGGTGACGTCTCCAGCCTGGACCCATTTTTGAGAATTTCGACATGATTTTTTCACTTTTGGAAGCAAACCTGGCCCAAAGATCATGAAAATGAGGTTTCCGAAATTTACGGATATTACGTAAGCAAATTCACATTTGGCTCAAAAAAATCCAATATTTTCTTGCCTGTAGAGTCGAAAATTCAAAAGATTGTTCTCTGAAATCGCAGAAAAACATGTTTTTGAGCAATTTTCCGGCCCTGCCTTCCCAAGGGGACCATGTCATGGGTCTGGAAGATTTTGTTGGTGCTTCCAAACATGCCGAGCAAGCATGGAGACATCTATTCGGAGGAAAACCTCGACTTATACCTCAATTCCTGGCTTCATGCTGGTATCCTGGACACTTGTCTTATCTAATCTATAGATAAGATCCTTCCATATATGGCAAGTCTTGGCAAATTCACATTTTGAAAAGGTCAAAATTTTTTAAACTTGGTTTACGGGAAAACTAACCAGATAGCCCGAGAGCCCTTATGATTCTGAGTCGATTCCGATGGTTTTCGGAGATTCTGGGTCTGATGTGGGAGCCAAGAAAGGAAAACCAGTTTGGGGGTGCCAAGACGTCACTTTTGAGCGTCCGACACTGTACACTTACCACGGGGCCTCCGTGCTGTATCCACGTTGCCAACGAGAATAACATTCAAGGCCCCGTCATTAGCGCATACTTTGCATATAGTTCTTCGCCCCCATCCGTGCTCTGACTTGCGCTTTCCAGGGCGGCAGATTCCGACATGTACTTATTCTCAGCAAACACATCCACTGCATCGCTCGATTCAACAGCAACATCAGACTCGACTGTTTCGGAATTTATTACCAAATATACTGAGCCACCACCCGAAGCAACCTGGACACATGGCAGAAGATATCTGTCGCCCGGCGTGCAGAGTCAAGGATCATCTGGTGGTTCAGCCTACGTCAGGCATAGGGTCGCAACCCAATTATTCGCGACGAATCCTACATCCACTCTCCTTGTATCCTCCGAAGTCCATGCAGACGCAAATTTGCCCCAGACAGACGTGAAACAAGCTGAACAAGAAGTGGCGCCCGGTTGCTTGGCCCCGATATCCTTACCACAGCCCTCCCCCATTGTCGGTGCTTCGGGTTCCACAAATTCAAACCAAGGAGTACAGGAGCGAAGGAGAAGTACTGCTTCTTCTTCCTCCCCAGTGGAAGCTGCGAGCTGCCCACCATTCAACGATATCCCCTCTTATCCCCCCACTACCCCCTCATGCGCCACTCGCACAACTCCACAATCGTCGATATCTACAGACAGTGTCGACTCTTCCTTTGGGCATGATGTCTCATTATACAACAAGACCCGTGAACACGCCATCAGAATCGACACAAATGTGCTGAATTGGACTCGGACGAGGACCGTGTCTTTTTCTTCATCCATGGCCACAAAAGGGTCACCTTTTACCCTTAGTACTCCTTCCGAGTCCTCCGATACCTCATCTCCCATTGAAAGCTCCTCCGATTACGGTAGCTGTCCTCACCGATCGACCTTCGCCGATAACGCGAGAAGTTTCAGGGTGGACCACCTCTACAATGTTGGCGCTCAAGTAAAAGCTGTCCATAGCCAGACAATCAAAAACGTCGTAATTCACAACCATTATTTCACTTCTAACACAGAGAATAAAGAATGTCCGGGCAGGTACGGCTTTTCAATGTAGGATCCACGCAAATCGCTGACCCTTAACAAGTTCTGCAGGTAATGCCGAGCCCGCCGTTCCAAATCGTAACCCGCGCGACAAGCAGCGTTTGAAGCCTTCCTCTTTGGTACTAGACTTGGGCCTCTCGTGGCCTGCCTGGGTGCCTCGCCGAAAATATCCTAATCCCTCCTTCAGGCAGGAAGCTAAGCAGACGACTCCAGATGATGATGCTGTCTCGGGTAAGTCGCCTCAGCCAATGAACATACCTGAGCAGAGGCGAGATAGATCCCTAAAGGCAATCTTCAATTGGCTTCGTTCAAGTACTTCATCAGGCGAGTATATGTTTCCTGCCTTATTCTCATCCCCTACTGATAGAATTACAAATTCAAAGAGACTGTTTGGACAGCTAGGTCAGCTGCCAGTGGGACTGACTCTGGAGCAGAAGTTACTCATCGTCGCACGGTGATGACTTCCACGACCGAAGAATTACTGCAAGATTTCAGACCCATTCCTTCAGATACCACAGGCTACATCAGTCCCAGAATCAGCCCCACAGCTCCTACCCAGGAACCGTTCAACGGAGGGGATTCAGACTTCCATATTGCAAGCCCTGGACTTATGGACCCAGATCATGGGGAGTTCTCCTCGTCCAGCACCTCACCCAACTTGACCTTGAACCTGAGATCGAGATCACCTTCTATCGATACCTTCTTAACGGCTCCAAGCCACCTATCCTCGCTTGATGCCCCGGCACCCGAATTCCACGCCCATGGCTTGGGACCACAGATTATGAGTGGTGCGAGCCATTTCAAAGTGGAGAACATCGAGGTTCAGAATACCCAAGTCCACATCAACGCTCAACCGGGAATGCCGATTACCCATCACACGTACAATACGTACAACACCTATAACACCTATCATTATCATCACGGGGGCGGATGCCAGTGCCCTCGGTGTCTGCAGGCCGGCGCCGTCTGATTTACTTACTATTTACTTGGAGCATGCTGCAGGTGCTGCGTAAATCGTATTTCGGTAGTCAATAAAACCTTGTATACGGTCGTCTTGTGGTTCGTATTCCAATCGTTCGACGAGGTCCAACCGCAAATATGCAAAGACCCAGAAACACACCAGCCGCGCGAATCATGCTCCACTAGAGCAGCTCGCTCAGGTGAAAAGATGACGGACATTGGGCTCACTTTGGATCCTGATGGGTGAGTTCAGTGAGATCATTCCCAACAGGGTGAAGCTTTGAGCTGGAACCAGTACCAGGGATTGGGAGAGGAGACGTCAGAATCACCAGCTGTATTGAACAACCATTTAATCACGAAATATAGTTTCTGTCTTTACACCCAATCCGGTCTTGTAATACTTGATTCTGAATGTCCTATAAGGCAAAAGCGTAAGGGACTTCAAATTGTTATCAAGGATCTCGAGTTTCGAGATGGTCTTGCTGCCCGAAGCAGCGTCGTACCGAAACACAACGCGATAGAGGTGCGGAAGATCTGCAAAGAAGGTTCGTTACTCCCCAACACTGCAAAGCTCAGACTGTCCTGTCCACCTGGGTAGGGTCCCACATATAATCTTCGTCCTCGTACCGACAGTCGAGGAGGATGAAGCGGGAAACGTCCGCATAAATCGGCCACCCCTGTAAACCTTCATCTTTGATGAATCGGGAGTAGTGCCTTTCTACGTCGTCGCCCTCCCGAAGTAGTTCGATGGCCCACTGTTTGCCAGGGATGAGGAAGTCGACACGTCCTCCTAGTGTACCGAGCCTCGAGTAGTTCCGCACCTTACCATAGGCGTGTATGTGGCAGCAACGGTAGAGTTCGTCGTGGATCTCCGCCTTGGGCTCGTCGGACTGCCGGTCCATCCCATAGCCATACCTGGGTGACCGCTGCATGCTGCGGGGAGAAAACCTCTTGAGAACGTTGAGGACAAAGTCGTAGATGTCTAACTCGTGGATTGTGGCCTTGTATTTGAGATCGTAAGTTCGATGGTGTAGCACGAGCAATGCCTCGTTATAAAGGGCATGAGGCGAAGGTGTATCCAACCTTGGCCTCGCCCGACTCTGCGTGAGAATGTAGCAGTGGATCCGACCCGTGTTAATAAGATCTTGTAGAGCAGCTCGCTCCTCCTCGTTAAATTCCCCTATGTAGGTGAAAACCTGGTCGCGTAGCGCTCTCTCCAGGAGTTCGGCCTTTGAGTAGTTTGTGAAGTCCCATTCATTTGGCAACCCCGCTTTCCAGGTCGATATTTCGTGCTGAGTGAGCCAAAGGTCAACAAGTAGATTCAAAAGGGCTCTCATCAACCTCTCCGGCGTTAAGGACTATAATTGTGGCCGACGGTTAGCGAGTATAGCAGTCATATAGCAACCAGAACACTTGCATTAGTAAATTTACTCATACTCTTACACAAATTCGCTAGATCTACACCATTGGAGAATGAGTGAGTTGAAAAGGAAGCCAGCTTGCAGGGTCCAAACTTACTTTTCTTTCGACGGACCCCACTGACTACCTAGAAAGACCAAGCAGAGATCAAGGTAACCCAGTAACGGAGTATACCAGTCATACTTCTGAGACGTTTAGGCACCTATGCGAATTCAGATTGAGATACAAAGCCTGAGACTGGAGGGACGGTATGAGCATCGAATTCTTGAGGAAGAAACGAACACCTAGCGTTTGGGAAGAATCACTGGGGAGTTCCACAAGCAATATCTCCTATGTTGAACCTAGAGAAATCAGTGGAACGATTCACACGCCACCCCTCACGGCTGAGGGATTGGATCACTTTGGCTCCGGATCAGGCCAGGTCCGACTACCCTCCAACACAAGCTGCTGGGGTCGACGGCTGATAACTGTGTCGGCGCTGCGCTCTGACGACCCTTGATGAATGTTCGGGGATGGGTCGGCCATCCCAAGCGAAGAACGTCTCGCTGTATCAGCAAAACTGCATGTACGTACACCGACAGACTTCAATTCATTTCACTCACCTTTGATCACAGATATATATACATGGCTGTCAGCGGCGTGTCGTCTCTCGCTCTCTCCCTCACGTCCTCCTCCTTCCTGCCTCTGTGATTTCATGAAAGGACGGGCGCGGCCTATATAGCATCGACGTTCATCGATTCAATCATACCACTTTTCGAAGATGCCGACGGTGAAGGATGTACGTATTCCGGCCCATGAAAACCTCCAAATCCCCATTGTCGTCTTTATCGTATTCCTCTCGATCCTCAGTTTGGCAGTTCGCCCTCCTCTGCTTCGCAAAGTCATCTTCGCAACGATCCTCTTCCTCTCCTACTTTTGGCTGTGGAAGACCCAATCCAACAATTTGGTGAAGGATTATAGTTTGGGGTTGTGGGTTGCGACGAATGTGTTTTGTTTGAACGATTTTGTGGGGTTGTGCTCTTGGGATGGTGACGTGCAGAGGGCGGTTGTACGCAAGCGGAAGAGAACGAAAGTTACGAGGCGGAATGGACGGGGAGAACATGAGAGGAAAGAGGAGGATGGGAAGGATGGCTTGGAGGAGAAGGAAGAGATATGGACTCAGCCTTTCACTGCAAGACTCCAATGGGCGTTCGAGCTGTGGAATGCGAAGAGAGGTGTTGGGTGGGAGCACGAGGTGCCTGATCTACGAAATCATTCAAATTCGGCTTCACGAACGCGGCGGAAGACACTGTCGAGTTTTATCCTCGCCCAGATTACAGAACTCGCCAAATGCAATCTTCTCTACTTCATTGGGGACGTCCTGATGCAGATGAACCCGAGCTTCCTAACTCATGGTCCGGCGTTTAACGAGCAGGTGTGGTGGTTGAAGCCGACGGTTGTGGGACATGTTTTGGCTGCGAGGGGGAGTATCAATGCGACGTATGTTGTTGGGAGTATGTTGTGGGTTGTGGGTCGGATAGTGCTCAGTGGTGTCAATGGGAAGGGGAAGGAAGATATGGAGGACTTGTTGGATGAATGGCCCCCGTTGTTTGGATCGTTTTTGGAGGTGTGGAGCGTTAGGAATGTATGGAGGTGAGGCGTCATGGTGTTTTACTGTTCGAGGAGACGTTCTTTGACAGCTGATATATTTATTTTCTAGGCGTTTTTGGCACCAAATGATGAGAAAGGTACGCTGTCTTCCTCTTTGTCCTACAAAACGCGACAGATGCTCACACAAGCTTTCTTAGTTTCTCTTAACCCACGGAGCCTTCGCGGCAGATATCCTCAACGCACGACATAAAGCAGTCCGAGCTTTTATCAACCTTTACACTGCGTTTTTCATCTCCGCTACCATCCACTACCTAGGAGACTACGCGGTGTTGAAAGACTGGACTGGCGGTTCTATGATATTCTTCATGCTCCAGCCTGTCGCTATCACCTTCGAGATACTAGTGCTTAGAATTGTCAGGGCCACGGGAATACGCGTCCCGAGATGGTTGGCGAAGGCAGCTGGGTATACGTGGGTGCTGGTGTGGTTCACGGCGACTCTGCCGACCTGGGTTGAGCCTGTGGTGAGGGCTGGATTTATGGAGGATGGGTGGCACGGGCCTGTGGTGTTGTGGTTTGCTGAAAAGTTGAGGCCGGCAGCGGCAAAGTGGGAGTAGTACACGCTTTCATAGACATATATAGAGAGAAGTGTAGACGTCCTCGCGTATCTTCTAGCCAAAGGATGGAAAATCTTGGAATAAGCGCTGGCGATTGCACGTGCCAAGAAAATGCCAAACGAAATTGATGGGAAAGGCAGACCAATTTTGGCTTTTCACTTCCTCCACTACGACCATGAAACGCAATCAAGGTTCTGAGGGAGAATTGGCAGATGGCCCAGCTCTCAAGAAAGCCAAAACGTCCCCAGTACCGTCGTCACCGTCAACTGCCGCCATTCCCAAGGAAAGGGAGGGCGACAATCCAAACACGATGACCGCTGATTCTGCAACCGTGGTGACTGTGCCTGGTACGGCCACTGCTGGTGAAGGAAACGCGACGACGACAGAGACAGCGACATGGACGAAAGTGGAGAAAAGGAAAAAGAAGAAGATGGCCAAAGCTGATGCAAAGAACGATGTGTGTGTATATTCAAGCCTCTCTTTCCTTTCCTTGGCCACTCTCCCCTTTTCCCCACGAAGACCTGCTCGAGGGGTTTCGTTTAGTCCTCTCTCCAGTTTCTCGAGATGCTGGCACCACCGATCCAAAAAGTCGTCGTATTGATGGTCCCAGGCTTGACGAACCAATTGCTCTCTCTCCCACCCATTCCAACATCCACGACCTCGAACCCCAACTTGCCGCTCTCAATACCACTGCATTCTCCCGCAACGACAGGGACAGCAGCTGCGATACCCTTCATTGCGACTACGTTCAGTCATGCGTGTCCAACTCGCGCCCCTGGAGACCAGAATCGTATGCATAGTGTTTTGAGCACGTTTTGCAGTTGTCCTATGTCGGCTGAGGAGAAAAAGAGAAGGGTTAATCAGAGGCTCAAATGTGCGNTTTTTTGCGCTTCGCTCCCTTGCCTGAATAATTGATATTAATTGATTAATTGTAGCGGACAAGTCGAAGAGCGATCCTACGCAGTACCTGTTGACGCTGGAACAGATGATAGAGAATGACTATCCAGTTCCTTCGTATATGGCCGACGTGTTTCAGAAGCCGGAGGGATGGGTCGAGACGCCCCAAACGTTGAACGCACCTCCCGCTGGTACGTCTGGCGTGAAGAGGAAGGCTGTTGATTGTGAGATGGTGAGTTGCTTCCCTCCTTTGATCCAGGCTGCTTCCTGATTTGCTTCTTCGCAGTGTATCACGGAAGACGGAAAAGAGCTGACTCGTGTCTGCATCATCGACTTCCATACGAATGATGTAGTTTATGACCAGCTAGTCAAGCCCTCAAAGCCCATCGTGGACTACCTTACTCGGTGAGTTGGTGAGCACCCTCTTTCAAATATACGATTCTTGAACTGACTCTTCCCGACAATTTTTCCGGGATCACGGAGCAGCACCTAGCCTCCGTGACCACTACTCTCGCTGAAGTCCAAAACAAAGTCCTCTCCCTCCTGTGCCCAGCCCCTCCCGTCCCCACCCCGAAYCCATTCTCCATGAACCCCAACCCCTCCTCTTCTTCCCCACCGCCCCCGCCACCAACACCCATCCTCATAGGCCACTCCCTCGAATCCGACCTCAGAGCTCTGAAACTCTGCCACCCCTACTGCATCGACACAGCATTAGTGTACCACCACCCGCGTGGCAGACCTCTCAAACCCGGCCTCGCATGGCTCACCAAGAAATGGTGTGGGAGAGAAATCCAGACGAGGGGTGAAGGGGGCCACGATCCCGAGGAAGATGCACGCGCCTGCCTCGATCTATTGAAGAAAAAGTTGGAGGAGGGTCCGGGGTTTGGAGAGTTCAAGACAGACCAGGAGTCGATATTCGAGCGGCTCGGGAGGGCCAAAAAACGCGGGGGAGGGGTAGGAGGAGGGGTGAGGAGCGCGGTGGTGGATTATGGCAATCCGGCGCACATGCACGGGAATAAGGCTACGACTGCGTTGGCGTGCAAGACGGATGAGGAGGTTGTGGAGGGGCTGCTTGGTGTTGTGCCGTCGCATGATTTTGTGTTTGCGAGGTTGATGGGGTTGGCGGATGTGTTGGGGTGGATAACGCCCCGGGCCCCGCAAGATTCGTCCGCGCCTACTGCTACCTCTGCATCTGCCACCTCGCAACCTCCGACCTCCCCAACGGACGACCAGTTGCAAACTACACTCGCATCACTCAATGGCCACCTCTCGAAAATCCATGCATCCTTGCCCTCTCGAACCGCCTTCATCTTATTTACAGGCCACTCCGACCCTCGGAGGATGACACAGCTCAATTCGAGGAAGATGCAGTTCGAAAATGCCTTCAGATCAGGGAAGAGTCCGGAGGAGATCGCGGCGGGTGAGAATGGGGTGAGGTGGACGGCTGCGGATGGGAGAGAGTTGGAGGGAGCAGTCGAGCTGGCTAGGAGGGGGTTGGTGTTTTTGGGTGTGAAGATGTAACGATGGTATTAATTTGTGCAAAGGAGAAGTGCGAGGGCTGGTGTAGGATACCGTACTGTTGGTGTTTTTCGTCCTTCCTCTTCAGCGTATAGTTTGGAAGCTGACTGTTGTCGATTTGCCCTCTTAGGTGTTGTGTGTAGTTGCTATCGAATCCATTCCGCCTATTTTTTCTTGCACCCGTGAATGTGTATTCTTGCCTTGTTCATGCGTACTCGACTGGAAGGTGCGAAGTTCCTGACGACATATTTTCATCAAAAAATTTCGAGCTTCTATCGCTCTTCAACTTACCGAGTTTACCGAGGCGTAGGGGATGACCAAGTATTTCACTGTCTAGTCCCACTCGCGGCAGTCCTAGCCGTTCGGAATTCAGTGCCTGTGCACGCGTTTGAATGACACCCGTCGGTGTTACCTGAGCCGAAAGGGTACGATTGACGTAGTATCCGTTCTAGGATCAATAAGACAGATTGCAATCTGTGTCGAAATGGAGAAAGAGGGGTATACTGGGACACTGGGCGACGACTCTGAGCCTCGCCAAAGCACTTTCTGGCATCAAGCCAGGCTCCAGAGATTACAAATAGTGCTACCGGAGGATTACTGGTGTGTACTCTGCAATTCTCTATTATTCACCAGGTTGGTTTTGTTCAGATGCTGTCGGATACATACCGGCTCGAGTTCGTCTACTGTGCGCACTCAACGGAACATTAAAGCAATATGACGAAATGCCCTAAACTTAGAGTTGCCGCCTCACTCATTCAAGCCTACTCATAGGAATAATTTTTTTTAGTTTCACTGAAGGAGCGCTGGCAGCGAAAATAGAACGCGGCAACGGTAGACTTCGAGCGTTTTGTCATACGAGATGAATTGGCGGAACCCCGAGGAGGGCTCCTGCCGACTGGCGTACGTGGTGTACGGCGATCCACTTGGTACGTGAGGTATAAAATCTTTGAAGGATTCGACTTCATGACCCATCAGCTGCCCACGAACCAACTCTTCTCTTCACAATCAACGTTCCACTCTTACTTTCAACGATGGCCAGTGGTCTCCAACAAATGATTCCTCTCCCGCCACCACCCAAGTCGAAGTTGGGAGTCTATAGGCAACTCTCGACTATGGCTGGTGTGCATGTTTCTCCTCTGGCGCTCGGTGCGATGAGTATCGGTGACCAGTGGGAGAAATTTGGGTTTGGGTCAATGACAAAAGAAGATAGCTTCAAGTTGTTGGATGCATATGTCGACTTGGGAGGGAACTTTATCGATACAGCGAATAATTAGTGGGTAGTTCCCCCGGTTTTATGTTCGCCGCGACTGATTCGATTGCATATACACTATAGTCAGAGCGAGAGCTCTGAGATGTTCATCGGTGAATGGGCTGAGGCTCGGGGTATCCGTGATCAGCTGTTCATCGCTACCAAAGTACGAACTTCAGCCTTTTGTCCACTGCATGTGTTCACTGACACTTTCCCTTCTTCTATCATCGCAGTACACCCATAACCCCAAACTTTGGGACCCATCTGTGAACCAGAAAGTCATGTGGTCGGGCAATAGCATCAAATCGATGCACCTGACGATTGAGAGTTCTCTCAAGAAACTAAGGACCTCGTACATTGATCTGTTCTATGTGCACTACTGGGACTTTACGACTAGCATTCCCGAGCTGATGCATGCTCTTCATGCGCTTGTCACGACGCGCAAAGTCCTTTACCTGGTGTGTATTTGTGCGACCGAGCTCTCCATTAATGTTGCTGATTTTTCATATTACAGGGAATTTCAGACACTCCGGCGTGGGTCGTCACTAAAGCCAACCAGTATGCAAGGTGTAACGCGTTGACTCCGTTCTGCATTTACCAGGGCATGTGGAACGTAATGGAGCGCTCGTTTGAGAGGGACATCATCCCTATGGCTCGCGATGAAGGTATGAGACTTATTTTCAGTCATTCCGAGCTTGAATTGTAACGTCCAACTGTCTCTCTCTCAGGGATGGCGTTGGCTCCATGGGGTGTCCTTGCTCAGGGTAAGATCCGCTCGGATGCAGAGGAGGAGAAACGTCGTCAGACAGGAGAAGGCGGGAGGTCGGTTTATACTGGTTGGGAAAGAACGGAGTCTGAGAAGAAAATCTGCCGTGCCCTCGAAGAGGTTGCTAAAGAAGTTGGGGCTCAAAGTATAGCAGCAGGTATGTCATTCTATCGAGATGAGAGAGAGACTTCTTGTATAACCTCTAGTCCTGGTTTACAGTCGCGATTGCGTACGTGATGCATAAAACGCGATACGTCTTCCCCGTCATCGGAGGGAGAAAAGTCGAGCATCTGGTTAGCAATCTCGAGGCGTTAGAAATAGCCCTCACAAGCGAGCACATCAAAGCCATTGAGAGTGTCGTTCCGTTCGATCTTGGGTTCCCAGGGGCAATTTTCGTTAGTCTTTCTCATCGCCTTCCCATGCTGTTTGCGGCGATCACTAATACTTACGCTGCTTTTGCAGGGCGATGGCACTTTCTACGGCTCTCGCATTCTTGCCAGTGGACATAGGGAGATTTGGCCGATTGCACAGCCAATTGTAGGCCACAAGTAATTTAAAGACGCTGTCTTTTCAATCAATTGACTCTCGGACCTGCTCTTCCGATTTGGGACGCACAGTTCTCATCCCGTGCAAGTTAGGCCAATCCTAGAATGGCTTGTGTTTGTTGTCGTTGTATCGTTCAATGTCATCCCATCCGTCGAGTAAGCAGCTCTCTGGTGTCATCGCAATTGACAATTCCCTTTGACCTGAGCCGCTCGATTCAAGATCGTGATGCAAGGGCGGCCTACACTCAAGGGTCTTCAATCTCTTCTGAAAGATGGCGACGTTTTCCTAGAGGATCTAGCAGAGAAAGAAGATATTGCGTACCACGCGGCTTTGATGCCCAGGAACCATTGTAAAGCGCCGTGCAGTGTTGTTGGACCCACTGCTGCCGGCAAAAGCACGGTACGCTGGGCATCTTTCTTTTCCTACGCTTGTAGAATGCGTTTGGTGACCCTCCCTTCCAGTTCATCAACAACATCCTCCGGAAGGCAGGGTCCAAACAGACGGCCAGAGTTGGCGACGGGCTCACGTCTTGTACGGATCGACTCGTTTAGTACAGGATTGGGTTCCCAGACGACCCAACTCCGCAGGATCAGACTCGGCGTGTCAATGTCGTGTTGGTGGACACTCCGAGTTTGGATCGTGGGTCTGTGCCAGAGGATGCATTTGAGATTCTCCGTCAAATCGCGGTTTGGCTTGCGTCTCTGTAAGTCATCTGATATTTCTTCGGATGCTAAGACATAATACATGATCTGGTTTCAACGTCGGCGCAGTTGTATTCATGTACCCCATCTACCGACCTGAGAGGCTAACCAATATCGACATTGCAAGTTTCAGAGTCTTTCGCAAGCTTTGCGGCTCTCGAAATTTCCTCCGCATCATCGCTGTGACAACTAAACGGGACATCTGCGCGAAAGATGAAGGAGAGAAAAGAGAAAAACATATTTGGTCCGAGTTTTGGAAAGGGCTGTACTGCAATGAACCCATCCAGGTACATCGCCTTTTCGACACCATCGAATCCGCCTGGGCTGTGTTGCGCTTTATCACTACGAGCGTCGCCCGGCGTCCGAGCACCGACCCTCTTACCATTCAAAAGAGATCGTCGTGAAAGGCAGAGCCTTGATGGACACGGGCGCTGCTCAGGTGTGTGTGTGTCCTTGCATCAGTCCTGAGCAATCAGGACGATCGTAGGTTTGGATCCCGAAAGTACCGGTATCCGCGCCCTCGTTTATTCTTCCCGTTTCGCCGGGTGAGTCCTCCTTTCTATTTTGCCCATATATCCTGAAGTGATAACTTGAATGAGAGGCAAACGTACCTATTTTCCGCCCGACAGAGTCAACCTTCAAGCCTCGTTCCTGGCACTCGTCCATGTCTTCGACTGCTAGTAGCTACTACACTGCGCCTACGGGTATTATATCAACGACTCCAACATACGACCGATATGTCCCGGGAGAATCCCTCGCTAGAAGGACTGAATCGCGGTCGCATTCAGACGACCAGGCGGAGGTTTCTTCATTTGAATCTTCATCTGCTACGACTCCCCCCGCACCTGCTAGCACCACTTCCTCGTCGACAACTCTAGTAGGGGGCGGAGCCTCCGGTCGGCCCCCTTCAATGGATTCATTCGAAGCTGCGCAAGAGAATTCCCACCAAAATGCACAATTCTTTCTCGGTGCCAACAGGTTTAGGATGGGGAACATTGAAATTACCAACGTCAACGTCACTGTCAACATCATGAACGTTCAAGCAGAAGAAATCAGTGTCAATGTTCATTTGCATCCCGGACCCGTAGGGCCTTCAAGCTTTAAAGGCAAGTTGACTGTACCTATTGATCATCCGTATGCTCCGGGTGGCATCCGACAGAATGTTGCTTTGTTTCTACGTATATAGAAACAGAACACGAATCAGCGTGCTGTGCCCAAGTCTCTTGGCGCTCATACCAACATCCGCCGTGTAGTTCGCCGGACTGTTAATTAATGTTACGAAAGAGCGCTGAATTTGTGACTCACATAAGCCATGCGGCTTACACGAGTCTAGGGTGCCAGCGAAACTCGTTGCTTTGAATTCATCAAGATGTCAGAGCCAAAATCGCGCATCTCCGAGTCAACAGCCACCCTGTTTCCACGTTTCTTCAGAAAACGTCTCAGCCCCACCAACTGGGGATCATCACCATCCGTCGCTGCAACGTGCCCTTTACCTTGAGAAATGGTTGCACAATACGACAGTGCAGCGTGTTATCATATATACTCCAGTCCTCAATATTCCCCTCTCCCTTGTGCCACTGTGACGCCCGGAAAAATGCAACATCTTCGCAAGTTGAGGATGAGAGGACCAGATGAAGCTATTGTTCACAAGGAGCAGTCTCGATGTGAAGACATCCTTATCATGTGCGTCAACCCCTTCCTTCATAGCATCCAAGCATTGAATAATTTCCAGCGTTATGGGCTCTATAGGTTCTGGAAAGAGTACCGTACGCACTTGTGGTCACTTCTATAGTCGCGGTCACTGGGCTGACCTCGCTATGCCAATGGGACTAGTTCGTCAATAACATTTTGGACGAGAGTCTGGCCGCCTGTAGCGATGGGTTGACACCGTGCACAACCATGCTGGCAGACTATCACGTCCATATCCCCCCTGGCGTTGCGGATCGCTATCCTCTAACAAAAGGAAAGCGTTTCGTCCTGGTAGATACTCCAGGATTCGATAATGTGTCTCTTTCCGATACCGAAGTTCTCCGTCGATTAGCTGTCTGGCTTGCCTCAGCGTGAGTCTGTATCCAAATGGTCGTTCGTAAATATCATTGACCCAATTAAAATCGACACTCATGGGATTCTAGGTACAATGCTGGCATGAAGGTTGGCGGGATCGTTTACATGTATCCAATCTACCCTGGACGGATCACATGGAACGATTGTGCAAACATCAAGGTATTTCAGAAGATCTGCGGCGTTGGAGGGCTATCCAAGGTCACTCTGGCAACAACCCGATGGAGCTCCTGCCGTCTACAAAGTGGAGAGAGCAGGGAACAAGAAATCTGGCGTAGCTTCTGGGACGGGCGCACCGATGCTCCGGCCCAGTCGACAATGGCGCGGCTAGAGGACTCACGTCAATCCGCTTGGGCAATCATGGAATCTATCTTCAAGACAATGAAAGGCGATGGAGTCGTTCTTGCCCTTCAGAGACAGCTAGTCGACAAAGGGAGGATCTTCCAACAGACGGACGCTGCTCAAGAGCTCAGGGCCAAGATATTACGCCTACTCAAGGACATTATGGGTGGAGACCCTAGCCCAGCCGTAAAGAAACGTCTGGAAGAACTCTCTGCGGAAGCTAAGGCGCTGAAGATCCCGATGTCCAAGCGTATCCAGGCCCTCTTTAGCATTGTAAGTATATTTTTCCAAATCACAGCTTCCTAGCTCAGGAGTGTTTCGGTATAGATAACCTAAAGAGGACTAATTTGAAAAATTGCTCAATCAAGCTCCGGTTTTTGACAGGTGTTTTCCTTCAGCGCTCTCCGCTCGTGCACCGTGACTTGAAGGACGGTGATATGAAGCCTCGTGGTGTGTATATATCAACGTATTGAATTGTCTTGTAGTAGTCTACTTGGAAGACTTTGTTACACGAGGCGACACGAGGCGTGGTAGGTGTTTTCCATCAGTGATATACTTTTTCGAGGTCAACACTCCTTGCACCGTGCGGTCACCACGAGTCTGTACTGAGAACCCGAGGCCGCTTTGACCGTTTATATTAAGCGATCGAGCGGCACACCATGTCCCGCCTTCACTCGAAACCTTCTCTTCTCTCATATCACCGACCGTCGACGTTCGTTCCACCCAGTATTTGTATCGATGGCTAGAAACAGGGAAGACCCCAACTTCAGAGAAATAGCCAGGAAAGCTAACCCAGGAGATGTCTTTATACCGTAAGAATCTGCCTCAATGATGAGAAAACGTAAATTGAGTTTTCCTTTGAAAAAAAATAGCATCATCGGGCCATCTGGACATGGCAAGAGCACGGTGCGTTGAGTGTTCATTGCCCTATGAGCTAGTACCTGAGACTCCGGACATGTTTAGTTTATTCTCAACATTTTGAAATTTAGTCGCGATCCTGGAAAACCAATGGTCGACGACGGGTTGGAAAGTTGCACTACGACGAGCCATATGTATCCTGTCGAGGTCCCCCACGAGCGGGTCGCCGTCGTAGAGCGCCTCGATGGAAAGCGTCTCTTTTTAGTCGACACCCCGGGGCTCGATGCAGCTCATATGACTGGTGCGCAACTCCTGAAGGACATCAGGGCATGCCTTACACTGCTGTGAGTAATAGCTATGGTCACGAGGAAAGCTTCACTGATGACTTTGAACGAAGTGTTGGCAAGAAGTTGGAATTGGGGGGCGCGATTTACGTGTATCCAATATCCACTACTCAGACGATGACTGAGCGACAGAACCAAATGAAACTCGAAAGGTTATTTGGGAAAGACGCCCACCATCGCGTGATGCTAGCGACGACAAGATGGAACTTGGACGGCCCATCTGAAGGACAGAAGGAGGAGCGTTTTTCTCACCTGCAAGGGCAGTGGAATTCAGTCTTCCGCCTGGATGAGGAAGAGGAATCCGCCTGGAAGCTTCTCGAGGGAGTACTGGAGCGATCAGCAGTGTCGGGCCAGGTCCTTCAAGTCGAGCCGGGAGATCGGAGGGAGAAAGGTATATGGCAGACTAGCTGGTTAGGTAGACGGGTTGGGAGAGCCTTTACGAATTTGTTCCAACGGAGCTCGAGGTCTGAGTAATTCTCGATTTATACTAACCCGAACTCCTGTGGCAATACTGGTACCTAGTACCTACTGAAGAGTGTGGTGACTTAGACCTCCTCAAACCTAAACTCCTAAAGCCAGATACATAGTACTGCATGGAGTCTTGGAAGCTTTTAATCATAAAGAGACGGAGAGAGATCCTGTAAGCGAGAGCTGAGAGAGAAAGAGAGAGAGAGAGAGAGAGAGAGAGAGAGAGAGAGAATCAAAGATTGAGATACACTCCGNTCTGAGCTAAAACTACGGCCGCGTCGGCTACCCGTCACAGGTTTACTGTTCTTCTTCCCTGGCGGCTAAAGAAGCCGAAATTGCGACAATGAGAGATTTTTACTTTCGCTCAGCCCATTACCAACCATCCTCACTCAACTCCATACTTATACTTACTGAAGCTGAGAGGAAAGGAAGATGTCCGGTTTTTGATGGCAGTTAGCTCCGTCGTGCTTTCGGCTGCCCGAATATCGGACTTTGAAACAGGTACACATGTACAAGATGTCATTGTCGCGTGTTTGTTATCGTTACACTCACCAATGCAAGTCTACAAATATCCGTCTACCTCTACCTGTTTAAACCGCCGAAGTCAAAATGCAGAGCCCGATGTCGGAAAAACCCGAAAAGCCATTCCAATGGCCGGCCCCTTAAGTCCGTTTTTTAGGAGATTATTGGCGCTCAAACAGAAAATAACTACTCATAGTTCATATAAATACTCAAAACAGGGTCAGACGAGGGCCAGGGGCTTGTCTACGAAGGATTTTACGATTTGTTAGTCATATTGAATCACCTTGAAATGCATTTCAAGTGCAATTCAAGCGCCGTTCCAATAATTTGAAGGTTGATTGAAATGGCCTTTTCAGCATGGTTCATTTAAATGAGTTTGAATTTATTTGATTGCCGAATCGGAATTTGCGACAGAGGCGACAAAGGGGTCTTGATTCGGTTCGGAGGGATGGTGATGAAAGGCTAGAACACGTGGCAATGAAACACGATATTGCCATTCTGTATGTCGTGTGTTCTATGGAGCTATGACTGGCTTTGACACTATAACAGTATTGTAGGTCCTACCGGCGTTGGAAAAAGCACTGTTCGTCCTACTCTGTTCCTTCGCATGCCCTGAGTTGTTCACAAAGCTTTCTTAGTTCATCCGGAACGTCCTCCGGGCGGTAAATTCCAATCTGAACCCTAGCGTCAGCGACGAGCTCCTGCATTTCACGGATCGCGTAACCCAATACAAAGTTCATGTGCCTAGCGTGCCTAATCGTCACGTCATATTGGTGGATACCCCGAGTTTCGATCGCAAATCTGGTGACGACGCCTTAGAGATTCTTCGTCAAATCTCATCTTGGCTTGCATCTCTGTACGTTATATTACTTCCTCCTTGATGCCAAAAGATGAACCTGTGTCCAGCTACTACGCCGGCTACAAGGTCAGCGGGATTGTGTTCATGTATCCCATCTACCCTGGGAGGCTAAGAAGAATCGACATCGCAAGCTTCCGGGTATTTCACAAGCTTTGCGGCTCCCGCCATTTCCTACGCATAATCGGTGTTACAACAAAATGGGACAGTTTTACTGCCAGTGAAGAAGTTGGGGAGAGCAGGGAGCGGGATATTTGGAAAGGTTTTTGGAAAGAAGTCCGCCACCGAAACCAGCCAAACGCAACAAATCGCCTTCGCGACTCCATTGGACAAGCCATGAATGTGCTAAACTTCATCCTCCAACAATGCGATTCCGTGCGCGGGGATCTTCCCCCTGATCCTCTTACCATTCAGAAGGAAATTGTGGACCAAGGCAAAACCTTTCTGGACACGGGTGCTGCTAGGTTGCTGACATCGCTACTCATCAACAAGCACGAAGATCCCAGAAGGTATTTTATACCTCGCCTCATCTTTCGGTTTCGTCAGGTAAGATTTTTACCTTTCTCTGTTTCTCCATGAACGTGGATCAATGACCTGTACCGAAGGCGACAGAATCAATCGCGGTTGTAACGGAGTCTGGTATCGGAGTGGAAGTCTCGCATCATCATCATGACGCCGAGGCGATTCCCAGTATCGGAGTGGAAGTCTCGCATCATCATCATGACGCCGAGGCGATTCCCAGTATCAGAGTGGAGGAAGTAGAGGAAGAAGCCGGCTCTGCAAATTCGAACACTAGCAACGCTGGTCTCCTGTCTCAGTCTTATAGCGGTCAGCAACATTGCAATTCATGTACCTGCTTTCTACACGGTAAAGAAGCTGAACCGGCTTCCCGTCAAAGTTCAACGCAAGAGCCATCTCCCAGTGCCAGATTCTCTATAGCTTCAAACGGTACCAGCTATCACACCGCCCCAAGTATCCCGGCAACACCAACGGACGTGAACACTATACCATGGCCGTCTGCTTTCCCAGAAGACCCATTGGAAACCGACCATCTTCGCCCTGCGTCGGTGTATCTAGGTGTTTCGGTGTCCACATCGTTCTCTTCCTCGTCTAGCACACTCCTCCCTGCCACCAACCCCAGATCAGCTCCGAGCGACACTTCTTCGTCGACCACTTTACACGAACCCTATACTCAAGCACCCTCAGTTCGAATGAATCCCGAACACAATGGTGCCCACACCCAACAACGCGTGCAACTAGGCCTCCTGGAGGGTGCCAGACAATTTACAACTGGTGACATTCGAACCAATCAAATCCAAGGGTCGAACATTCGTATTAACGGATCGAACAATACAGTCAATATATACCATTGCTCAGGCTGTTTTCAAGGCGTCCGTCGCAGGCGCACCGGTCTTGGTACTAATTAAATCATTCTTCGGACGAACTTTCTCTCGAGATCGTGCTATTATATATATAGGGATTCCCGCGACAAACTCTGCCATGATTGTTGACTTTGCTTCTTTTACTTATCGCCTATTCAACGATGGTCCTACCTTTGTCTCTCCTCCCAATCGTTCCAGTCGTGTGGTAAACACGAGGCTCAACACTAATAGTTCGGGATGCCTCGATTCTGCCGCGACCAGTTTTCACATTCACCATCCGCTTTCCACGTTTTCGCGTATCGTGATTTGACAAGCCAGCTAGTAAGTGTCGTTTTTCCGGATCTATGACTCGCAATTGATTCTCTCATCATCAATCACCGGACAACGTGTACTCCCTCAACTTTGGATGTCAGAAGATAAGACTGTGCAGCACGGTACGTCAATTATATACCAGACCGCAAGCTAGTCCCCCCCTGCCGACACAATATGCCCAGGAAAATGGAGAATATTCGCAAGCCAAATGATGCGTTCGTTTACGAAGACCAGGCTCGAAGTGATGACATTCTCATTCCGTACGTCTTGCTCTTTTCTCGAAGACATAGACTGATCGTACAGGATCTCAGTGTCATGGGTCCTACAGGGGCTGGAAAGAGCTTTGTACGCAGCCATACCCCCTTTGTCTGACCCCCC
>SDEE01000815.1:0-20995 GCA_004126415.1 Candolleomyces aberdarensis
ATCTATGATACCCAAATGAGAAATAGGTTCAAGGAATAGACCCTGAATACGCTTACCCTTATCGAAGAGAGAGAACGCCTCCTTGAACTCTGAAGATCGGCGATTAGGAAGCCGGTGCGAACGTGCGGGCGCCAGAGAGGATCGCCCGCGGTGCGGAAGGGCTACTCACCAGAGATTTGCTCTACCCGTCAGATATCGGCACAGAACACCAGAATTCAACAGCATAAGACGCGAAATGAGCTTATGAACGCGATTTCGACGATAGTTTTTCCTGACCTTCTGACTGCGCACATTCGAGAGATTGCGGTGTCAGCTGCAATGGTGAAGACCATCAAGAGAGGGTTGCTCACCAGTTGATCAGCCATAATGATAAGGGTGTACTAGGTGGGTCGTAAGGGCAAAGAGGAAACAGACAAGGAGCTTGTGGTGGATGAGAGTCTTCAGCGGAATTGGAGCCCTGTCCACATCAGGACAATGCTCCTTAGGCATCTCGGCAATCGCCGCCCCATCTGTCGCCATGCTGACGCCGCCGCCTGAGCGCATGTCTCATGGTCGGGCCATAACGCCAAAAGATCCAGTTCTGAGCGTCTCTGAAAGATGCCAGCAGCGATGCTCGTCATGGATCCTTTATATCAATGTCCAGTTCCAACCGGAACGAATCACCTAGCCTTAATCATTTCAACCAGTGGACAAAATGCCAGATATCATCAAATGGCCCAAGGGTGTGCCAAATGAAACGGCCACAATTGAGGGGTTTCCTCCAAATCCCCGGATCCTTATAGTGACCGCTCGCTGAATCAACTGGTTGAAAGATCCATCCCTCTTCAGAGAAAAAGTCTTTGAAGCGCCCCTCCCTACACAGCAAATAAAATGAAGAACAACGCACCGACCATAAGGTGAGGTTGCACAGGGTCCTATACAGGCTTCGCCAGTCGCATCTTCTATGTGGGTTAAAAAGTCACGTAGCCCAGGTCTATGATGACCTCCCGCATCCAGGTAGCACGGCTCATGACTGGTAAGAGCTGTGGGGCTCCGATGACAAGAAAATTTGTAGGCGCAACTACCGTTACTAGTCCACAAAGATATCAAAGATTTCAACGTCCCACCGCGTTACTGCTCGACCAAAGACGGAAGCCACAAACTAGGCTTATTGTTGCTATTCTAAGTCGAGCTTTCCGGGGGGTTGTCCAGAATGAGGCTTAGGATAACTCGGAAGTGGCGTCTTCGTATGCGGGCATGTCGTGTCCATGTCATCCGTCGATGACCAATGAACAATACAAGATTGAAGATGAACTGGCAGTCGCCCGGCAGAATACGCAAACAGCGTAGCTCAGCGCAGAGTACTCGAAGCCCGATACAGAGAGTACACGTCTATCCAGCTGACCAGGACGTAGCCCAGAGATACTAGACAGAGGATGGCGGGAAATTTGAGAACAAGAGCCTATTGCGCACTCAGCATTCGCAGACACCTACGTGCTGCAACGAGCCCTCATTGCTGGACTTCAAAGCTTCACCTACTAATCTAACGCGGTTTCAGAGACTCGACCGCTCCTGATTTGTCTTGGTTTCAAGGACCCGCCCCCCTTTCGTGAACTGGCGGCTCTCTGATAGCAAATTTCGGGTACAAGACATGACTCCTGTGCTGCTTTTGTCCTTGTACTTATTTTTAAGAGTACATCTGAGTCACTCGCTGATGGAGCATAGGCCGACCCTTCACACGGTGACATGGTGTCCTTGTCTTTACTCGACCTTTGAGGGTCCAACATTTGGGCGCCTGAAATTCTGCCACGTCTGTGGAGGCCATGATATGAATTGTATGTTAGGTGCCAGGTCCCTGTCATTGAACGTTCACACCTTTTGCCCTCCTCTCGTCACACTCCGCCGACGGAGGTCCCCCCGGGCCTCTCAGCATGGCCTCCTCACAGAGCATCTTTCCAAACGCTCGCCGCTTTCTGGTCCAAGATTCGCAGTTCAATGGCGTGGGGAGGGATATGTATCGAAGGACAATGACTCAAACCTATACCAACTGCACTGTATACATCATCAACGGGAACAACCACCGGCTCGTATTCCAGAGACCCAACAGCCAGGAATCACTGGAGTCTACAGCTCCACCTCCTCCTAACGAGAGCCAGGACGACAATAGCGTTCAGCCTCCACTGGGGTGGACCTTTTCGGCTTATTTCCCCGACCGTAAGTGCATCCACCTCTGTATGATTACCCAGCACCGTACGCAAAGCGACTTCGCAGTCACGGACCAGGTGGACATCGAAAATCTACAGCACGCTGGCAAATACAACGATATCTATATTGGTGCGTTTCTCTACCCATCCGAAGTTGATTCGAACAAATTACCTGCAGGAAGCTGACACCTTTTGCATCTAGGGAAATTGAAATCGGATTACCAGAAGGTCAACTGATCGCCTTGTTCTCGTATTTGGATGTTGTTTTGACCGAGAAGGGGACAGGTTGCTCTCCGTCGACCGAAAAGCTTATTTGACACCATTGACGAATTCTTCAATGTGAGCTCCGAGCGACCCACAGAATCAATGTCAGACCGATCGTGTACTCATCGTCTCGAACAGGAGATTTATTTATGGCGCATTTTTGATCACCCAAATGTGCTGCCCTGCTACGGCATTGTTTATCTCGAGAAGGATACTGGACTATTTGCTGTCTCCCCATGGATGATCAATGGCACTGCGATAGAGTACCTAAGAAACCATCCAGACGCCGATGTTCCTAAGATGCTTGCAGAGATTACGGAAGGTATGAAGAAACCTCGGTTCCCTCGCTCGACATGTGTGCTGACCGCCTTTACAGGACTTGCTTATCTGCACTCCAGGCAGATTCTGCATGGTGATATACGAGGAGTCAGTGAACCCCCTGCCGTTCCCATTCGATTATCGCCTATTGACGTATACTGCTTACAGGTAAATGTCTTGATTTCAGGAGATTGTGTTGCAAGACTGTCCGATTTCAGACTTTCACGGAGGCTAGATGTACGTCCTACTCTATCTCAGCGGGCTCTTCGTTTACAATTTGCGTTTCTCAAGTGTAATGAAGATCTGCCCTATCCGCCAATAAATCCTCCATGGACACCGCCTGAATTTTCGAGCTACGGGCCCGGGAAGCCGCCCATGCTGACCAAACACTCTGATATATGGTCCTTGGGCATCACGTTTTTGGAGCTCCTGGCCGGTGAGCTACCGTTCCGCGAAATGGCTCTTGGCGTTTGGGATGCATACAATGGCACCGTCCCCGAACGTCCCAAAAGTCTCGTCCAGTCGAGGATCAGCAATGAGATGCGGTCCCTGTTAGAACGCTGCTGGGAAAAGCCTGAATCGAGAAACAGAATCGAAGATGTGCGACGCGCGCTGAACCTGATTCGAGAACGTCCAACCATCATATACAACGAAACTCTCGTTGTCCCAACCTTCATCGAGAGTATTCCGGAAGACACCGTGCGCCTTGATCCATCCAGGCCACCCAAACTTCAGCTGGAGCTGGACCACAAATACTCGTCCCGTCATGTGTACGTCGGTTCTTCGGATGCGGTAGTTGCTGGGACTCTTGGGGGTTTGATCGATAGACTAGTGGATAACATCGGTGAGTGACTCTGTGCTCCCACAACCTCGTTTACGCATTGACTCTCTATCAGACCTTCGCAAGGACAATATTCTTCGCGAAGCGATACTCATGGCGAGTGTCGATTTCGCTTCTCCAAAAGACGTTGCCGCAAAGATGTGGGAACAGTTCAACGAAGCCGAGCAGGACAAGCAACAAAGATCTGAGGCTAGGATGGCGACCCAATACAAGTAATAAGTCTGCACTGCTGTGCATACCAGCGCAAGTTTCACTGATACCTTATTTCAGCGTCCTTAAGGTCATGAGCTATTGGCTAAGAAGGCGGCAACTCCCTGTCGACGCCGAGCTGCTCTGGGAAATGCGAGAGTTTTGCATGGCAGCATTGAAGATGAAATCATCTCCAACCTTAGTTGAGAAGATTCACAATCTGTTGGAGTTAATTGAAATACGCGTAAGCATAGTCTTCTGGCTTAATTCCGCAGTGTTTGATTTGTTCAGCCTAAGCAAGATGCTGTATCAAGACCAAAATTGTCGCCCCGACGACGATTACTGACTTCAAAGGATATTCTACCACATAGCCTGGCTCTTGCACTGACGCTTCTTGAAGGGGACAAGTTCAAGCAGATAACGCCAAGTGACTACCTGGCCCATCTGTGTGGCCGCCGAGAATACACCAACGTGGAGGCTGCAGCTACAGCGAACAAGAAGATTTTAATCTGGGTTCAACGGTGCCTTGTTCACTATGAGGCGCTGTATAGTCGGGTAGATGTTATGACATTTTTCATCAATACGGCCAACGTGCGATATGATAATCTCATTTCACGACAGCCCTCCATTGCTGACTTCGTGTTCCTTGCAACAGGAATGCCGCAAATTGCGGAATTATCAAAGCTTTGTCGCAATCGCACTGGCTCTGAGCTCACCTCCAGTACAGAGCTTGGGGATGACAAGACAATTTCTGAAAAAGCCTGTGGCTTCCCAGCTGGAGGGGCTTGTCAAGTTGTGCAGCGCCGATGGAAACCATTCCCGATATCGCGAAGCACTGAAGGAGGTGATCGATCCAACTTATCGCGACTACTGTATCCCATGGATTGGTAAGTACGCAGTACCAATATTACAAAGTCCATTCTAATATTACAAAGTCCATACTAGCGCAGTTACACAGTCACTGCACTAGTTCCAGAGTCCTAACTGCGGTCATCGTTCGCAGTCCTAGTGTTACTAAGAGAAAAAGAAAAAAAGATACTACTACATTGGGTTATTCCATAACAGTAATTGACGTGGGATCAAGGGATCTAGCTAAATGTGAGGTATAAAGTCAGCCCACTCAATGGACTGGTGGCCCGTGGTAGGGATGATAGAAAGACTAAGGAAAGCTATAACAACAAGAACGATACGAGCAAGGACATAAAGGGGGGGTAAGATAAACAGATGCAAGACTTCCAGAGCATCATCTACCCACAAGGGAGTGTAGCCATCTATACCGATACCCAACCACAAACATACTGCCGGAATAACTGCCAGAGGTAGTGGAGAGAAGGTGATGAACATGGCACAGACTCTCCAGCAGGTCCGTAAGCTGGAGCTGGGGAAGGCGAATGACCAGCTGATGCAGTGAATTCCTCCGAACAGCGACGCAAGCATGCTGACCACAAGGGCAGAGAGATAGTACACTGTATTCTCTTCAGTGTCATAGGCGTTGAAACTGACATCATCGTCCCATGGCATCTCGATGCCAGCCAGGAGTCTCGCAGAATCATGGAGATATTCCCTGGCTTTGAGCCTCTGTCAGTTTCAAATTTTACTTTCATTTGACGAGGTATTTGAACAAACCTCCATCCAGAATGTCCCATATCTGATCAAGGAAATCGTAACGAAAGTACCATCCGACTTGGAATGGTTGTTAGTTCTCCAAGGTTATCATTTGATGACAGTTTCGGACGAACCTTCACTCAGATTATCCAATATCCGATCAATAGTGCGACCAGGATGTGCGCAAAAGGATTTCACGTACATCAAGCACCGTTTTGTGCCTGAGAAATGAGTGAGCTGTGAATTTTCTGTCACGAAAACATCAAACCAACCTGATGCCAGGACAGAAAGGATCCTTTGAACACGGCTTCCCTTCGGACTCTCTACTTCCTCTGGGGGCTGAGAACTCTGGTTGCATGATCCGGTTTTATATCCTTGAGTGGCAGTGGTAACGTTCAGCTCTATCACGATGGGACATTGAACGTCAAGGGGCTTGTTCCACCAGAAAAAACACATCACCCCGTTCAACGCAGTGTAGGCCAAAGTGATGATTTCAAGCTCAGTGATTGCCAGGCCCTGCGTCGCTCTGGCGATGCACTGAAGGGTGAACCAGGTCGTTTGGACGAGAACAATTGTTTTGGATAATGCGTCACTTTTGCTGCGGTCTGTAATCTCGTTTTGGCTTATATATCTGTGGAGGTTTTGGAGTTCTCGACGCATAGCAGCAACAAGCTGCCCGCGTCGCACATTTTAATCCTCAAACTCCATTCCAAGAAAGGTCAGACCGTCAAACTTATCCTCATCTTTGGAGCCCGATATGAACCAAAGATTTCTTAAAAGTTCAACACGCTCTCCGTTGCAGGTAAACCTGATACCGCCCATCTGGAGAAAGTGTCCTTCAATCATACTCCATTTCGTGCCTCGGATGCCATAGATCAACCTGGGCTCAAGTACATAGAAGGGAATGTGTAGACCTACCTATAGTTCTGCAGATCGTCCGCGCGCCAAACCATTGGTTGCAAGCCCACATCATGACCAACTCGGGCACCAGCAGCGCCCACACGAACAACTCCAATTTCCTTCCGGCTCTCTGCCTCCATGTTGACGTGGGCCGCAAACATTTGGATGGACCTTGAACCAGGTGCAAAGCAAGATAGTCGAGACGCAGCTTGTGACAATCTGGGCAGTCGATCTGTAGTTTGTCCTATAGGTTTCCGCCTCAGTCACGCTAGTGCTGCCGGCTGCTGACTCGAAAGTCTGGATCTGGGGTTTTACGCCGCCGGTGGGAGCGGTGGCAGCAAGGTTGCATAGGTAGTGAAGAGCGAGGAGCAGGAAAATCATGAGAGGAAGCAATGAAGCAAGCAAAGTGTGCCCTGTCGTTTGACCTTTTTGACAAGTTGAACTCATGGTCGCAGCGAGACACGGGGTTTACGCGTTGGAATAACCGCACTCTGCTAGGAGGACACGAACTTTCGAAAAAGTTCAAACGGCCATGCACACCGCCCCTTGTTCCTGATCGCAGTGCCAGATGTCGGTCACTGGACCTGTTATCTACGAAGGGGGACCACGAGTACATACAAGGAACGTTGTGCTTTGCATTGTTGTATGGTGGTTGCTGAGGTACTTGGGGAATTGGAGAGCTAAGCGCAGAGGATGAGTTAGTGAGGTACGATCTTGTAACTTTCAATCCAGTCCTCCCGGACGCGTGGAAGCGAGCGGGGGCTGGCCGAGAAGCACCGCAGGTGGAAGGCTCAGGGCGGCGGATGCTTTACGCCACAGAGCTTCACATAAAGCTCCTTGGCGAGGATAATGAAACCTTCGTGCTATCCACGTGCAATGGTTGACCGTGCCAGGCGCATCTCGAGGGCGAGGTGAAGAGTTTGATTGGTAAAATTCCCTCACAAAGCATATGTTCGACATCCACTCCCTCGCTAATAGCGACCACAACGGACGGGCTGCGACAGTAGACGACGATGCACTGTATGCACCGTCCCGCTTTTCAATGAGTACTCTCCGAAAGCCTGGAGCCTGTGCGGAGGAAGCCAGGTCTTCAACCTCAACACGGCACTTTTCAATACTGAGGGGGCGTCAGGGTTCATTAAGACCAGGGGTAGTGTGGCACGTATTCTTACTGCTTCCGGCGGGATGCTGCTGGTATTCATTTAAACTAACGATTCCCCTTGTGAAATAGGACACGAGCATCGTCTGGAAGAAGTGCTGATTAAATTTGATTCCGATTGTTCTCTCCTTGTACTTTGCATACGAATATACAACATATGCACATGTCCGCGGGCCTTTGTATTTGACTCGTTCGTCGATCAGAAGGGGGGGCATGATACGAATTCCCAAAGGCTCACCCACGGACTCGGACGCCTGGTGAGGATGGCCTGCACCGAGGAGTTGTAGGTTGATATCAGTGCTGTGCGTAAGAAGAATCTCGCGATCTAGATCTTATCTTATCTTGTGGGCCGGCTTTTACGGACCGAAAAGGACATTCCGTGCATTGATGGCTGTTGATGGTCGCAAGCATCCCTTCCTTCATCTTGCGCCATCAAAATATCGTGTCTGGCTGGCGATTAGCTTGACGAGCTCTTGGCAACCATAATTGCCCAGGACGTCGAGTTCACAAGCTAGACGGCGGTAGGAGCTGTAGGGCGTTGAATACGAGGTAAGCGTAATGTGCCTCATGAAAAAACATACTGAAGAGTGCTGGTTCAGGAGGATTGCCACCCCCAGGCATGGAGGAACCTTCGGGTGCCCCAGCCCCYTCATCGTTGGGCATGCTAATGCAGCTTCCTGGTGCAGGCAACAACAGGGAGCCCATCCCAATTGTTTGCCGTTTTAGTGAGTGATTTTCCGTGTTGTGGTGTGGGTTCCCTGTCATGATCTGTCAATACAGTCCCCTACGACCAATGGTTCTTGACCCACCTGGCCCCGTACTGGAAGGGGAAACACATAAAGCACCATATCCTGGCCAGATGTCTCAACCTCACCTACAAGCCGCCTGACCCGCCGCCTTCATACGCGGCGAAGGAGGAAGACCAGGACCGACGGCCCCCCTCTCCTATCACTTTTGCGCCAGATCCACGAAACAGACCCGCGAGTCCTATTCTTTTCGCCACTGTCCCTCCAAGAAACGCGCTGTTCAGCAGTGAAGAGGACGATGATTCCATGACGATGGAGGGCGACTGGGACGACGACGATGCCGAAGGAATGTCAGATACGCAAAGGCGCAGGGATAAGGGAAAGGCTCGACAGGTGGACTCGCCGGATGAAGGGGACGATTTCTCTGATGATAATGCGGCACCCATAGGGGGTCGTGTCATGCCCTCGAAGAGCACCCTCATCTCATCGTCGGCAACCCTCGCTCCCAAGTCCAGCCCCTCCGCGCCACCGGTTGAGACGAGCGAGGACCGCAAGGTCGTTCCTTCCGTTGCACACCTATCTTTCACCCTCATCCGATTTTCCACCGGCCAACTTGTAGAAGACGAATACCCGCTCACCGAATACGACCTCAAGTGTCACGAAATCCTGGAGCTTCACTATTCATTTGCATCTCCACGCAAAACCCCACGTTCTGGTCATATCCTCCCACCTACATCCAATTTCCCTTTCCCACTCCTCGATCCCCCACCCCAACTCACGAGGCAAAAATCGAAGCGGAAGAACACACGTTTGAAGGAACTCATCGCTGCGCATTCGCTTCGACTCGTCCAACTGCCCCGATCAATACCAAACTCCTACGTCCAGCCATATTGGGAAGGCTGGGTACGCATTCTTCGCTACATCTGCAGGGAAGATTTGGACTACCTCTACGGGCGTGCGTACATGGTTCCAGGTGCCGCTGCTTCAGGGTCATCGACGAAGCAGAAGCAGAAGCTTGGGCCCGGTTTCGCTCAGTATGGCGCTGGGCCTCTATTCCATCCCATGACCGTCCAAGGCACGGAGGCGGTTGGGGAGGATATCCGGGAGAATGATCTGGACGCCAGCTTGGCTTTGAACTTTGGCCTTGCACCAGCGAAAGCTGCAAAACCAAAGGATGGACTATTTGCGCAGGATCTCTTGTTGAATCCTACCAGGAACCACCATGATGAGCACAGGTCTAGGTTTGAGTGGAGGGAACGATGGCTTGTTGTGAGGGATGGCTGGATATTCCTCCTACGGGACCGAGCGGTAATTCTCTTTCCCTTTGTATCCTCTCATCATGACTAATCGTGTTTTTCAGGACACGAAGCCGACACACAGGTTCTCTCTCGCTCAACTTCACATGCTGAGGGACGCGGACAAACTCATAGATTCGATCGACAACGCAAAGGCTTACCGTCGTCCCCCCGACCTCTCCCGCCCTGCACGCGAGAAGGATCGTGCCGGTCCGGCTACTCCACGAGACAAACAGAGTACACCAACCGTTTCAGACGCAAGAAGTACCCGCTCACCGTCCCCAAACTCGACTTTAAAAGGCGCGCCTCTTCCTTCACCACTACAATCGGGATACGGACATGGTCGACATCGTTTTGGGAAGCACAGCTCCAAGCCCAGTGTCGTGACACAGGAGGAGGATGCATACGAGGAGGACGACGAAGGAGAAGGGTCCAGATACGCTGAATCCTCGCACAGGAAGCCCTCTGGCAGCTCGCAGGCGTCGCGCCGTCATCACACTCATCAGGCCCACCAACACCAACACCACCAGTCGCACTCCCGGAGACCCGAGCCCGCTCGACCCCGACCCAGAGACTTCACCGATCCAGCTGTCCGCGCTCGCATCAACCCCAGCACGTTCATCCCCAACTCGAAAGACGAGGCGGATCTGTTCGGCATGAAGATCATCTGTGCAAAGTTCCTCCACCCAGCCACCTCTGAGAAGGGGCCAGATCCGTTTGGCGATTTAACAGTCGATAATGAAGTCCGTTCCGCTGGGAAGCAGTATACGAGTACCGGACCTAGTCTCGCGGACGTGACGGTGCCCATACCCTCTGCACTCGTCCTCGCCGGCTTGCCAGCGCCCGACCGCGAACTCGAGCGGGAGCAAGAGATGATGTCGAAATCCAAGGGCAAGGAGCGGGACCACCACCACCACCACCATCGGACGAAGCCGGATTCGTCGGGCGAGCATAGGAAGATGCGGTTGCATAGCAAGGGGAGCGCGCCGACGAGTTTGGCGCAGGCTATACCCAAGGCGTTGTCGATGACTGCGGATCGGAGGCCGAGTTTGCCTACGTTGGCGCATATTACGACGGGCTCTGATAGTCATAGGCACCACCACCAACACCATAATGGGCACCTGCTCAACGCACAACAGGGGTCCATGTCGTCGAATGTCATCGGGGGCAACGGGAGCTCTGCCTCCCTCAGTTTTGCGTCCTTCTTCGGGACCTCTGTCAAGGACAAAGAGGAGAAAAGGAGGGAGAAGGAGGCGAAGGAGCTGAAGAAGGCGGAGAAGAAGCGGGTGGAGCGGGAGAGGAAGGAGAGGGAGAGGGAGAGGGAGATGGATTATGAGGGTGGGGCGACGAGCGGGTCGAGTTGGAAGCTTCCGAATTTGGGGAAGAGGTCGAAGAGGAGTATGAGGACGCCGCAGAGTACGGTTGGGACTGTTGATGAGGAGTGGGCGGAGCCGTCGGCTAGGACGGAGGAGGTGAGTTTTTTTTTTTCTTTTTCTTTCTTTTCGGCGATGTATTCGCTTTTTTGTCTGCTACTAGGTTAGGGTGATGCTGATATTGGCTGTGCTGTGTAGGGTACGGTCAACCAGGTGTCCGAGGGATTGGACCGGGTAGTCAACGAGCGGAACTGCTTTTCCGACCCCGAAGGAGGCAATCGTGGAGGAGGGAACGTCATGTCCGACCAGAGTAGTCTGAGCTCTGCGCAGGACGAACCCATGTCGCCCGTCGCGTCCAAGGCACCTGGCCACGCCTCCGCCTACGAAGACCAAGACCAAGATGATTCTGATCTCGAAGATCTTCCTCCTCCGCCTCCTCCTAAATCCAACGCTAGTGATCATTCACCGTCGTCGCTCGCTCCTCCTGCCGGTAAACCCGAGTCTGCCACTGCCGAGTCCAATTCTCCGGCGAAAGGGTCTACGCTGGTGCACGAGAGTGACACCGACTCGGCCTCGATCTCCATATCGTCCCCTGTATTCGCCCGCGAAAGCCCGGGGTTTGGAGAAGATGGCGACTCTGATTTGGAAATCGATCTCGGGCTGCGGAGGAGGAGGACGGGGTACCGCTATGGAGGGTTCCATAAACCTGAGCTTGATACTGTGCCTTCAGCGTCGACTCCTCCGGAGATTGCAGAAGCCCCGGTTGCCGCCGCCGCCAGTGCCAGCGCTAGTGGGAGCGCCAGTGGGAGCAGCAGGCCTGCGGACTATCATCGTCCTCTGGAGCGAACGGCTTCTAGTGGACGGCCTGCTGATGTTGCTAGTGATAGGGGGACGATTAGGCAGGATTCGTACTCTGGGCGATCTGTACCGAAGATTGAGAGGGTGAAGAGTGATAGGAAGAAGAATCTTAGGAGGGGGGAGTGGGTTATTATGGATTTTGGGAACGATGCTGGTAGGTTTTCTTTTGAGTGGTTTGCTGGTTAGAAGTCTGACTGTTGTCTTTTTTTTTGGCAGCTTATCACAGTCTACTGCGTATCCTTCATAGGCATATGGAAGGTCCTATATCGACGTCTTTCGTACCTGCGCTGCAGAGGCTCGCTGCCCCTCCGAGACCATTGATCCAAGCTCAAGAAACGCCGCCTCCGTCCCCGCCAGCTCGGCATCCTCATCCGATGTTTGACAAGCCGCTGCCGCCTTCACCTGCCCAGCCGAGTCCGGGCGATCGGTCGAATGAATCTCATTCGAATTCTCCATTGTCGTCCCCACTGCGAGCGCGATCTCGTTCCGATGCAGGATTTATGGCCCCGTCTAGGCTCTACAAAGCTGGACCCTACTCGGACGACGAGAACGACGGCAGACTATCGCGGGCGTCTCCAACACCCTACCACCACCCGCGCCCACTCTACCCATCAAAATTGTCGACGACGATCGCTGCAGCTGCTGCTGTGCAGGATGATGGGTTTGGAGCGAATGCGATCCCGCGCTCGTTGGGTCCGTTCCCGTACCCGGAGTGGCGGCTGAGGGCTGTGCAGAGGGCGCAGAGGTCGAGTTTGGGGCAGGTGCATCGGCCGTTGGAGTTGATGTTGCTGGCTATGAATGAGAGGCATGCGGATTGCTTTGATTTGGGTGATCCTGTTTTTCCTGGACCGCCGCAATTGGAGTTTGGTGTGGGTGGTGGTGGTGGTGGAAGTAGTGAGCAGGTGCATGGCTCGAGGGTTCCTGGGCAGGATGAGGAAGAGGAGGAAGAGGGGGAAGAGGGACGTGGAGAAGGGCAAGGGGGGCAGGCAGCTGAGGAGAGTCCTTTGAAGGGCAAGTCGGATGAGGAAGATGAAGGGGAGGATATGTTGCTCTTTACGGATGAGAGTGAGGAGGAGAGCCAGAGCGAGCTTGAGTGGCAGACGTGGAAGGCCGATCTTGGGCGGCAGATACGACTCCGCAGGGAGGGCCGTTCAATGGGCACGGTGTCCCCGTATGATCCACGGCCTAGCGCGAGTGACTTCCGTGTCGGCGATGAATTGGAGGAGACGGATGGAGGGACGCCCAGTACGCTGGAAGGCGAGACGCTTGCAATCCTCAGGAAACGGCGGGAGCGGGAACCGTGTGGGGTGATCAGCTCGCTTTATACGAGCACTGCGTTGCCTGGATTTGTTGCGAAGGATGTCGAGCATCATGACAATGAAGAGCACCGGATGTATCACAGGAGTCAACGATACCCCGGGGGGCCTGCATCGTTCAGCGTGGCCACCCTCTCTTCACCTTCTTCGTCGGAATCTCTGGCACAGCACCGTATACCATCTGGGACTCACACTCCCGGTGGGCCTTTCAGCAACTCGAGCTCGGTCACTAGCTCTCCTCAATCCTCTCAAGCTCATAGCCGTGGTCATTCCCATTCCATCTCGCAGACGTTGCCGTACAAGTCGTCGTCGCGCTCGGGACATGGGAAGACAAATTCCCTTTTGCACCATTCGTCTTCGATGCAAGCAAGCCTACGCATTCCGACGGAAACGCTGCTCGCCGCACAGGAATCTTCGATGAGAAGACCTAGTATGCCCAGCCTGGGAACCACGATGACGACTACGATCACGGAACAAACTTTCAGTCTCAATCCGAGCAGCTTTGGGATGGCGATCCAAGAACTCAAAGGGAACGATAACGTCAGCACCCACTCGTACATGCCCACATCGTCGTCGTATGAGTCCTCCTCGTACAGGTACAACCTAGCTGACAATGAGAGCAACAACAATGTCAGTGGAAGCAGCTATAGCTATGACCCCTTCGTCCCCGGCTCTCCAGTTTCCCAGCATCGCGCCCCGTCCAATCTCTCCCTCGCTTCGGCCTCCCCACTTGCATCCTCATCGAATTTGCGACACCAAAACTCCTCTTTCTCAATGGGCCGTTCGTCGAGCGCGTCAGTGAAGATGGGCAACGTTCTCAAGAAGAAGCCGTCGAGCGATCGGAACCTTGATATGCGGAGCCGAAAGACTTCGTATTCGACCGTCGATACCAGTGGTGGATACAGCCCCAGACCCAAGCTTACCGTTGCGACGTCTCCGACTTCGACTATTGCTCCAGGCAGAGAGCAGCTATCGCCGCCTCCACTCCAATCTCCGACGCTACCTCCGGCTGGTGGTAGTAGTGGTAGTGCTGGGAGGTCTGCCTCTAGGTCTGTCCTGCGGCATGTCAAGTCTGGCTCGAGTCTCAAGTCTGTGGAGGACTCGCCTGCTGGTGGGCCGGTGCATACATCTCCCGGGGGTGGGGAAGCGAAGGCGAAGAGGAAGAGGTCTGGCGCTTTTGGAAAGTTTTTCTCCTAAATCTGTGTTCGTTGGCTTTCTACCTTCTTGGTTTAATTTTATCTTTCTGAATCTCTTTTTACTCGCTATCCGGGTTTCTTTCTGTCTCTCTATTCGAATCGAATCAACAAATTTCTCCTGCTTTCAGATGTATTTTCAAAAATGCGAGCTCTGCAACAGCTACGATGGACTATACCTCTTGTATACAATCCTTGTTGAACTAATCATGTTTTATGAATGTACTAATTGCACTCTACTCGTTGCTAGATACCTAACCAGCTCCATTAGTCGTTGCAGCGAGATCCCAAGGGGACAGCGTCTCGGTCCACTCAGCGGAATGAGCTAGAATGACTCCGTTGGCGATTTATTACCGCCTAGTCGCCGACCCCGTCTGTCACTGCTCAACGTTCAACGTCCAAGTCAAGGTGATACCTGACGTCAAGTACAGCAGCCCGCATTTACAGGCTCTGGTGACGGGACAGACAGCTCGGACTTGCTTGCTACTCTTGCTTTGATCCCACCCGCTTTCAGCCTTCTATGTCGAAGGCTCGTTACATCTCCTAACATGAAATTGCCACCAAGGTCAGCACCCTTTCGCCTCTGTTGACTCGAAACTGAGGAAATCCCAGAAAATAAAAGCGAAAGCTCATAGAGAGCAGACAACCAAGAGACAGGCAATTAATGAGATCTGTGACCGTCCGCTGGCATTGTGCTCGGTCGGCTGCTTTGTACGACCTGCATTCTATCCTTCAATTTTAGTTCCATAGCTATTGAAATTGACGGGCAACTTCTAGTGCGTTCATAAACGTCGTCCCCCCAAGGATGAGACCCGTCTTTGTGACAAGGGAGGGGACGTCTGGATCAGGAGCCAGTGGGTGGTGTATACGTACGAGGAGCCCCATGGTTGCAACATCGAGGATGACGAGCGTTATGTCATTTGCGAGCGGTGCGAGTGGGCAAACTTTTTTGAAGACGTGCTCAATTGCTGGGACCCCTTTTCCCCGAATTCCGAGCCTAGCAGGAGCGATGAGCCGATGGTGATTTCTCTGGCTGACGTCAAAACGCGGATCGCCAAACCCAAAGGAAGCTTTTCGTCTGGATGTAGGGGATGGGAATTGGCTCACGGACTATTCTAAATATTTGCTGCAGGTGTCAGGAAGGAGTACGAGTGGATTGACTCTGTCAAATCTGTCCTCGTTTTGGAAGACCCAGAAGATGGATCGCAAAACTCCTTTGACCTGGACCGGTGGGAGAAGATCGACTTCGAGAATTTAAAGGACGAGAGATCATCGATCATGGCGAGGAGGTCTTATTCCGCTGTTGTATTACGAGGCGAAGGAGCTAGCATGTAAATTAGATCACAGCGCTGTGGAAAACTGTTGATCATATTTCCTGCAAAAGTTTGTATGCTGTAAGCCTGCAGGAGGCAAGAGGGCCCCGGACTACTAACCAAATTTGACTGTAAGGACCCTTTCAGCCTGGCACACCCACAAGCGGTTGAGCACACACAATAAATTAGCCTCAACGTCGCTGCCGACACGTTCCCGAGTGACTCAACGGGCATTGTCCTGAGTAAATATATCTAAGGCACAGATCCGACCCTGTCAATGTCAATCACCGTCCTTTCGGAGGCGATGTTCTCGGTCCGCCATTTACAGCAACAAAGATGTATAAAAGCCAGATGATACCCTACTCTATATTTCAGAAGCCCAACACCTACTCGTCTAGGGCTTGAGGTCGAGCCTGGTGTTCTTCCCATTCAACTTAATCCTCAGCACTCAACCCAGGAAGGGGCAGGACCCAGCCCAGCATGTCGAAACCTCGCTTCATCTCCAAACGTGAGGCTATGTCCAAGGTGAGTTGGACCCGGAGAGTTATCATTGCGCGCCAGAGAGGACTGAAATTATCCCAGAGAATGAAGGCGAAGGCACACAAAGACCAGACAACCGTCAAGAAAGCAATCAGCGAGGTTAACTGTGCTTTCTGGCTTTTCTGCACCGGATGCCCCTACGTACGACCATCCTACTTCTGGAAAATGACGAGAAGGTTATAACTTATTCAACTTCAATCGGACAGTGCTCTCGTACTAGCCCCCGCCCGAAAGGCAGCAACTGCCGTGTGGACAAGGGCGGTGACGTCCGTGTACGAAATGGTCGAATGGTGTTTGAAGAGCCACTTGAATGCATCGACAGCACACCTCGCGGGCTCCATGCACGCTACGACTTTGCTGAAGACACGCTAGACTGCCTGGACCCTCGGTTTGCACCCGAGCAACCCAGCCGAAGCGACGAGCGAATGGTGGTCTCACTTGCTGACATCAAAATGCGGGTCGCGAAACCTAAAGGTCATGGATTCTCATTGTTGATGACCTTTCTCGTACTCACCTATGATCCTTCTCCAGGTGTCAGAAAGGAGTACGACTGGGTCGAATCTGTCAAGCCTGTCCTCGTTATGGAAGACTGGGACGAACTGGAAGACACGTTCTCTGAGGATGGCTGGGAAGAGATTGATTACGGAAAGCAGCGATCTTCGGGCAAACTGTCCTATGCTGCCGTTGCATCTAGAGGCCGATAGATTTTTCGTTACGTCTGTCGTATCACCGATAGCCAGCCCTTCAGTAGGCAGAGGACCTATCTGGGCCTATAACCGATCGTCGATCCACACGACGGATTTGGCTTGCTTCGCGATGCCGAACTATATTGTATACCCACTTTGAAGTAGTACAAACCAACGTAATATATCATCATCCTAATCCTTCAAATCGACGACGACAGGTCGAAATCTCGGCCCTCCGAAGTGTGTCATCCTCGATCCGTCCGGATTCCAAACTGTCCGGCCACTGGGTTCGTTCGCGGCATTGACAAAAACCGTCCTCTGGAGGGCTGGGTTCGAGCTTCTCTCTGCGACCTGCTGCCTACAGCGCTCCGACAACGCCCTGATCTGTTCTACTTCCAGTACCTCATCCTCCGAGTCATCGGGTGACAGTTGGATGGGGTAATTGATGTCGTTTTGGACTTGCAAGGGCTCGCAGACCCCAGTGGATTCCCATGAGTGGATGTGGGCACCGTGAGCCTCGTGAATGTGGCCGAACGCATGCAGACGGGGGCGTAAGCGTCCGCAGGTGATGTGCGCAGCGAGTGCTTCGCAGCCGACCATTTCGTCCCCGCGGGTCTGGTCAAGGATTTGGTGTGGTGGGCCATGGGTCAACCTAATCTACCTTCAGCATTTGGGATCGCGGGATAGTGGTCTCACTCACAAGAGATCGGTGCTCTCGTATTTGGATACTAAACCTAACAATTCGGTCAGGCGATGTTGGAAAGAGCGTTCTGATGTCGCGAACCTTCAGCTTCTTCTCGTTTGTAATTGAATGCCCAGTTGAAGAATTCCGGTTGCCACTAGGAGCAAAGGTTAAAGCTAGAGATTGATACTGGCTGAAGGTTGAACTCACCGGAGAGCCGTAGACAGACCATTCCCTGCGCTCTGGAGCGACTCGGAATTTGACTGTCTGATTCTCCAAATAGATAACACCAGACTCTTTCGCCTTCTTTCCAACCAGCCATTCATAAATTGGTTCGAAGTCCTGTTTCCCGATGGTGAATAAAACGTAAATCCATAGAGAATAGAACGGCAGACCAGTTTCTTCTCCGACCGCTTTTTCCAATTGCTGTCATACCATCCCCGATGCAGCGGCAGGTCATGGTTTCCAGCGATTACTCTGCCAATCATTAACAAACGAGGCATGGACGTCATGAGAAGCACGAGTAAGGGAAAAGATAGACTCACATTTTGACTTTATGAGGCATGCTGTATATCCATTCCATCGTCTTCTTCATCTCACCCTCCCGGCCCACCTGCGTCAAATCCCCGGAATGCAAGAGCACATCGCCATGAGGTACATCAAAGGTCTTGCTGTGGGTGTCACTGATACAGACGAAGCGCGTCCAATTCCCACCGCCGTGTTCTTCTGCGACCTTTTCGACGGACGGTAGGTTCTTGGGGTCGTATTCCAGATGCACGACAGCGTCTGCTGAGGATATGACAACGTCTTCCCCGTCTCGCTGTAAATCGTCTAGTGCAGACATGATGAAGATGGTGGTAGAGCGGGACAAAGAATACCAAGTGAGAGCCGCTCTATGAGAGAGAAGTGGTCAGAACGTGTGTTCACCATGTTTCAAATTTTCGACAATCGACAAACCGCCCAGGATACCAACTTGAGTCAGGGCTCCCGGGTTGCGGGGCCGAGATGGCGCCACCGGTCAGACGTCATCGATTCCTGGTCAATTTCAATTTCAAGGAATAGGATGGGTCGAACGGACTAGCTCAATGAGATGATTGCATAGAAGGATTGAAGCTTGAAGGATCAATTCTACGAGTTCCTGATTATTGAGCACTTAGCGAGGGAACCTTTGGACAAATAGAAGACTCGCCCGTCAAAGTTTCCCTGTTTTCACCTCGAAGAGTCGTGATGACCGCCATGGTTAAATTTTGATAGCAGAGAAACCGAGGAAGGTGGGCAATATTGTTTCAAACATACGCCCTTCTTTATCATCTGAACGCAAGTCTCGACCTGAGCCCTATTTGTGAATGCTAAGTATGATTGAAAAAGGCATCCTTCACGTAAATTTCGTGATAGCGCAACATATAAATTACTCGGCGAGATTTACTTGAGGACCGCGAAAATATACCTTGCCCACCAACACCCTCTTATGCCCGCGATTATATTCCATTAGGTCGTATCGACCAGTACCGCTTCCTCCTTCCTTTCTCTTTGAAATGATTTGATCAGTCGATCCACCTTTCTCCACAGGACTAACGAAGTCGAATGCAGCGTTGGTACCCTCGGCAAGATATTCAATCGATTCTTTTCATCATGCGGCGTAAGGTGCTGGAGTCTTGGGAACAAGCCATCCAGGTACCTGGCCAAAGCTACGCGTTCAGTTTCCTGTAGATCGGCGCGTCTGTTCATCGGTTCGATGAAGAGCCACTTGAGCCCAGGAACCGGATCGTCATGGGAAGGCGTACTCGTTGACTCTTCTGGCGTTGGAATGGGCACCGAGAAATCGAGCGCCATCGTGATATGACGTATTGGAGATTTTCGAGTGGCAAAGGGGCGAAGGCATTGTAGTGTTGGTAAAATGAGGTGGGTTGGTTCACGATCAGGGATTGCAAGTGGGATGAGGCACAGAGATCGCAGCCGTGGAAGGTCTGGAAGCACCTCGACCAACCGAACAGTGAAATCTGGCGTAGTGAACGGGATATTTGATATCGAAAGGATCCTGAGGGACTGGAACTTGGAAAACGAGTCGAAGAGGTCGTCGGGTATTTGAGCTCTTGCGTCAGCGGTAAGATCGTCGGATAATGTTTCCATGGGTGGATGTTCCCAGTCAAGGAGGATATCTCGAACTGTGGGAATCCGGTGGGCGAGGAGTTGGAGTAGATGTGGAATCAAGAGTACACCAGAAACGAACGGGTCCCAATCCCTGTCGTCGAAACTATCTAGGGGAATCGCTCTCGATATGGACCCTATGAATCTGCGGACATCAAGTCTTCGGCGAGCAAGGGAAGTCGTTGCCCGAAAGAGAGAGAACCCATCGCTCTCTATGCAAAGACTATTGAGCTTCATCTGCCCGTTGTCCGCATAATGATCGGGTGAATTCCCTCCCTCAAGTAACTGTGCTATAAGTTCATCGTCGCTGAGCGATGAGTGCCCCTGCGAACTAGTCAAGGTAAGATCCCGCAGTTGTGGTAGATCAGCCAAAGCTGACAAGGAATCTTCCAGTGCTGAAAGCATTGGTAGAGTGAGTTTTACCTCTGAGAGTGAAGAGATACGAGGGAGAAGCGACACCGTTTTCTGCGGCAAGTCGGCACCCGACCAAAACTTCTTCAAGGTGGCGTTGTTGGATGCGATGAACATGACCATCGAAGTGACGATGTCTTTGGTGGGGGCCCTCTCATCACCAATCCGCGAGCCTTCAAGCTGATGAATGATTACTTCGCATAGGTTTGGCATTGACTGGAAGGGGATGAGTGCGTTGATACCCCGGAGTGAGAGTATCTCAAGCCGCCGTAACTTTGGGAACATATGAAACGGTCTGGAGGGGTGGTTGTGTAGGAGAAAGAACCAGTGGATGGGATAGTCCTGGCGCAGATCGCAGGTATCCAGCATTAGGGAGGTTGTCCTCTCCCCGTAAAACTGGAAGCGCGACCACGGGTTATCATTACGCGGGCCATCCTAAAGATGAAATGTGACGGATGAACATATACTCTGAGGGGTGAAAATGAGAAGCTTACCTTCAGCCGGGGCATAAATGCATCTCTGGAATTGCACGGCGGAAGGAGAAGGAGAAAAGGCTTCATCGAAGGCACACCGCTCCAAATGATATCCGTGCATGCATGGAAGAAGGCACGATTAACCGTCACCAGCCTCCCTACAGCCCTAAGGCTGCGCTCGATCAGGTCTTCAGCATGGGGGTTAAAAATAGCGTCGAAATGCTCGAGTATCAGGTTCGTTAGCTCCTGATTATTGAGTACTTGAACAGAGGGAATCGTATTCATCTCTGCTGCGCTTGACAGGGTTCCTGTTCCTACAGCTTGGTCATTTACATCGTACGGGGAGAAGGTGTACATTTCAGGGGGGATGGACTTACCACCAGTGCCAGCTAAGTGTAATAAGGAATTCATGAACAAGACCGTAAGAGAAGTAAAGGAGAAGATGAGTTGATGTCAGCGGGCCCTCTGAGGCACCTGATAATTGGATCCCCGAGGTCCGATG
>SDEE01000816.1:0-20952 GCA_004126415.1 Candolleomyces aberdarensis
CACCAGCAGGAGGACCGCCGGCGTATGAAGGATGGACACCAGCAGGAGGACCGCCGGCGTATGGAGGATGGACACCAGGGGGAGGACCGCCAGGGTACTGAGAATGGTATGCGTAGTAGGCGTAGGGCTGCTGGTATTGGCCATGGGGTGGATGATGTGAACTGGCTGCGTATGGGGGATACCCCGACATTGTATTCAGCTCGTTTCCAAGATCTAGAGCGAATGCCATTAAAATGAAATAAATGTTTTGAGAAAAAAGAGACATACGAGGGGTAGAAGAATCGTTAATCGGAGGGACTCCACCTGGTGGAGCAACAAATCCAGGAGGTTGGGGAAGTGAGTAGGGCGGAACAGGGTATCCAGAGGGCGGAGGAGGAAGAGGAAGTGTTGGCGCGGCAGAACCAGCAGTACCGCTGGCACCTCCATCGTCTTCAGTCGCCTTCAACATATTCACATTGCCTTGAGTCATCTAAAGGTATGTTTAGCACGACGTAAAACACCGAATAATAGGCAAATACACACCTTGATTGCAGAACAGGGAGCTTGGCGCACAGATCGCAAGAGCAGTTTGGTAGGCAGAAGAGCAAAGTGCGGTGGGGCAGTTGCTTGAGGTTGTGCCCCTCCATTCTGCACCTTTATACGCAGAATGGAGGGCGGTTGCGGGGAACTGAAGAACTACCTGCCGACCCTTCGCAGTTGCATCCGCCATCTGCCTCTTCCATTGACGTGTCGAGAGTGGCAGTCGAAAGGTCGAGAACTGCCGTCGAAACGCGCAGATGCAGAGAAGGCGGGCACATGGTCAACACATGGGCACAATTCCGGGATGAAAGGTGGGTAAACCAAACGGCGAGGTCAGTTGGAAGGTAGGGAGATGGAGGTGAGAGCCCAGGGAGGGGGGCAGAGGGAAGGAACCCAAGTAAAGGAACAAACACTGCTTTCCAGCATATGTTTTTTTTTTTTTTGTCGTTGGCAGCGATCAGATCAAGCCATAGATGGCTGTCTGCGATCACCGGCAACTGCACCATGTGGACTGCAGCGGGTTATGTTCCGAAGCTCCTTCGGCTTCTGCGAGGAGTCACAGTCACTTCCGAGGAGGAACAATAAAGACAGCTCGTACCGGAATTGAGGCAGGACAAAGGGAATGAGCATTTACAGTTTCTGGTACATGAATAAGGTGTTAATGCAGGCATCGCGGAAGTCATCCATTCCGAGGATCGCGAATCCCCAGACATCCTCCACGCAGTTAACGACCTCCCGAATGTCGGCAATAATCTTCTGCAAGCTTGCCATGAGGGGACCTACTCCAACCTGGTTCAAAATATCGTTTTCCAGCCGGTGAGCTCGAGTGAGGAGACTATTGAACTGGTCACATCCACGGAGGATCTGCTCCGGATCTCGGTGGGCAAGGAAGGCCTTCGCAACATTGCAAACATATGTTTTAGTGTCCTGGTTGAGTCGAAGCTTCAAACATTGAGATGCCAGGAAATCAATGTGTTGTTGCCAGACTGGACCGGTGGACTGTCCATTGTGTGCTGCAGTGGAGCTAGAAGAGGTGTCGTCAGTCGTCAGTGAAGGCAATGCTGAAGGAGATAACAGAATGAACGGACATATTGTTTCCGTGGTCAACAGCGCATCGTCCACGTCTTCTCCTAGCCTGGATCTCGGATTTATGCCTGCAGAAAAAGGCACCCCGATTGAGCATTTCCCCGGTGAATAGACTGGAGCACTCGCCTTTCATAGTAGCGGCGACTCTTGTTACGGTCGCGAACCAACTTTTCCTCGTCGGTCAGAATGTTCCTGCCGGACACGTTAGGTGTGTTGCTGCCGGAATCTGTGCGTGTGGTGCGAGCATATTCCCTGCGACGTTGCTTGCAGATGGAGAGCCGGTTCCTGAGTCAATATAATTGAAGTCAGTCCCATTATGGACCGTGTCGTACGTCCGCTGGGACAGAACAAACCATACCTGTGGTAATACTCCCGATTTCGCTGCTGAGCAGCTTCCTTCCTCTCCTCGTCTGTCTTGTACAGCTTTGTGCGGCCCATGTGCCAGGGAAAGGGAGTGCAAGCACGCCTATCAAGGGAAGGTAGAGTGGTTGAGGTGCAAGAAATGCACAAACGCTATAAGTAGCTGCTAATGCCCGTCTCACCTAGCCAATTCTTCGGACATTTATTTTTCTGCCAGACTAACTTGCAAGGTAGCAAGTACAAGTAGAAAATAGGATGCAGTAGCATTCAAAATGTGTTAATATCATGACTATACACCCTCTATTCCTGAATACCAGAGCGATATGTTTTTCTCGACTGCTGGTGGCGGTGCACCCCGGTTGGTCGGCTACCAGCAGCCCGCTTCATCGAAGAGATCTTTCCCACCCTCCTTTGAACAGCCTCCCCCGCACTTGACTGTTTTTGCCGACACAAAAACCTCCGAGCAGCCGAGCATGCCGCCCCATATCGACGTCACCAACGCCCCCAAGTTAACTCAAAGAGGAAAGCACGCCGCACTGGAGATGGAGCGGCAGATTGAAGATATCTGCTGCTCCTTGCCACGGCTGGTACTGCCCCGAGGACCACTACTGCCTTACAACTTCACCTCCACCCTTGTCGATCTGGCTGAATGGCTTGCACCCATACTCGGTAGCTTGGAACCTGAGCACCATGCCGAGTTCTGGAAGCTCTTTGATGGGATCTCGAGCATTTGGGATGTGCTACCCCATATCGTGAACGGCGAGGAGGGTTCTGGCAAAGAAAAAAGTCAGGTAAGGGCTCTATTTCTTTATCTCATACTGGCTTAAGATGGATATTGCTCTAGATGCTTGCCAAGGCTATCAACTCTCGGCTCGATGGATATCAGGCAGGAGGGACTGTGGGCAAGGTGGTGTTGCAGGGCAGCAGGTATCAGACGCCATGGTCAAAGAATCTCGCACACGAGTACCACCAAGAGTTATTTGTGAGTCGATTCAGGCTATTCTTTGGGTACTGCCGCTCATTTCTCACTTCCACAGGACACCCTCTTGGCCCGGGTTTCGAATCCCCAATGGCGCCTCAGAGATTTGGAGACGCAGCGACGAAAACGTGTTCGGGAACACCTTGAGATCATTCAAATGTGGCGCCATTTTGCGGAATTAGGTGACGAGCCTTGTACTCCCGCCGATATCTCCTGCCTCAATGGCTCGTGCACCTGTATTTCTTAAATACCTAGTCTTCCATATCAACAGCCTCTGAATAGAACCCATTTCTTGAGCAGAATACTTGGTATCAAATTATTGTGACCGTTCTACAGGTAGCGAGAGTATGAGTTGATACAAAAGAGATCGAAGAGGTATTATGTCGTGTTCCGTGATCCCTGAAATATGCCGTCCACGCAGGACAGCTGCGGTACATGCCAATACCCACACTCCACAGTCATATGAGTTTGTCTGGACGGAATGATACTAGAATTCAAATCAGTAATCGTTGTGGACGACAGGGGCAGGACAGACTCACTACGATCGGATGTGCGGTCCAACTTCTGGGGTAGGTTACCGCAGGAATAGGGCATTTATGAATACTTGCCTGGACAAACAGTCTCTGAACAAACGTCAAGACATGCTACCCGAGAGAGTTAGCGATCAGAAGTGAGCAGTGAAGGATGCTCACTTTTATATCTTCTTTCCAAGGCTCATACTGGCCGAAACTGTCGAAAAGGAAAATCTTTCCGTGGGTTGCATAGACTGTTGCCAGAACCCAATGTTCAGTTTCTGCACGATGAATAGGGACAATCCATATATCTTTTGCCCAATATTCGAAGCCGGCTGTGTTGCGCCAAAACTGTTCGTCGGATGTGTTGCTTCGAGAGAGGGAGAGGCTAAAAGATGAGAAAATTACGCAGCGTTCTGCGTGAGGGCAATATAGACTGGACGGGTGGGCAAGAATCTGGTGAAGCCGTGCAGAAACCCCATTAATGCAGTCGTCATTTAAACGACCCGTTGTGCTCGATAGCCTGCCTAAATCTGGTATATCCAGAATTGCAGCCTTCCTGCCTTGCGAAGTACGAACCAGACGGGGGACAGTCGCATCTGTGGGCTGAGGAAATGCAAACGTGAGCTCCTGGATGACACTCTCATCTCGAGCTAGCCAGGCCTGTAAGGGATTGTCAGTTCTGGGAACGGTATCTGTCCTCGCGACTTACCGTCATCGTGGAATCAGCGACGAGTGAGCATTCCATCGCGAAGTCATTCGCCATGGATGCGTCGCCACCGGCAGTACTATCCGACTGCTCCTGAGCATATTCCTCGATGAGGTCGTCGACACAAAGCTGGTCAGCATCGAGCTCTGCTGAAGTGCCGTCGGTGGTGGCTGCCTCGTCGACGTCGTCATTTTCGGTTTCTGTGAGAATCAGCCATGTGAGCCCGTTGGCTGATTCTCCCTCCCTGGAAGCAGCCTTAATGTGCTCGTCATATCGGGTCCTTGGGGCGAGCAGAGTGGGCCAAGTATCTGCCAGCGCAAGCACATTATCGAAATCCTGCTGCAAGAAGCAGAGCAGATCGACATCTGTAAGAATTCTCAGAATCCCATATCGTCTGAAGGAAGTCAAGAGAGCGAGACACATACTGCTTGGTTCTTTCATTGCTTCTGAGATTGCGGAGAGCTCCCGTCCAAACCACCGACACATATTATCGGCCTCCCTCCCAAGTCGTCTTGTTTCTTCTGCACAACGGTCGATTCGGTGCACTGCCCTTATCCCATCTCGAATGTCAGCATCATATACCCATCGCTGCTTCTCGGAATCGACTGGTTCGATCCACACGCTCTCCATTAAATCGGGACAGGCCTTGAGCAGTTTCAAGTTGGTAGGTAACGGTTTAGGGAGGGGAATCGTGCAGCTCTGTGGTCGCACTTTCGCGAGCTTCTCGCAGTCGCGGTTGTAGTGCTCCACAGCATTGGTGAGGGCAGCAGTCTTCTTCGACATCGTTGCACGGATGGTTTGGTGCATTTTCGTTCCTAGAGCGAGGTGAATGCATGAAATAGGTATAATGACTGGGTTTGACGTACCATGAGGGACCTCCTTTCCGCCTGCTGCACGGTCAAGCTTGTCGAACTCCCAGAAGGCGCTGGTAGCTCGTCTTTGAACCTGGAACTTCAGTTCCCGCAGGAGAAATATCTTGCGAATGAACTCAAGCTCGACACCTACGATTGTCGGGAATTCATGTGAAACATTGAGAGCGGCGTACATTTGCTGCGCCTTGTCTTGAATATCAGTACACAGTTTCTGTAAGTCCTGGATGGAGGAGCGACATGCAGCGGGGAGAACGCCACTCTTCACAAGAGACGATGACTTTTGGATCGTGTTTTCAAGATCCTGGATCTCGGTCTGGATCTGTAGAATCTTGTCAAGATCCTTCTTGAGACGAGTGGGGGCATCTGAAAGCGATGTCAGTAAAATGAATATGAATATTGTGAATGAGGGTTAGGAGGTGGTCGTTTTCGATGCCACTCCGTCAGTAACACGAACGCGAACATCTGGCCCTTGAGCAGGCAAACCCAAGAGGCAGTATCCACGAAAGTGAAACTGGAGGAAGTGTCAAYGCCRCGTATTCGAGCGGTGTCGTTTTCGATGCCACTCCGTCAGTAACGCGAGTGCGAACATCTGGCCCTTGAGCGGGTGTATCCACAAACGTGGAACTGGGGGAAGTGTCAACGCCGTGTATTCGAGTGGCGTTGTTTTCGAGAATGAAATAAAGAGGAATTGAACTTACGAGCCTGCACAGACATCTGAGATTCCTTTTGGTTCTGCCATTGTTCCCTCAGGACCGATACCTCCTCGCCACATTTCTTGAGAGCCTTCTTTGCCTCTAACCTCTGGGACTCTACACCGTTCTTCATCTTGCGTCGAGACCAAGTGCCAAGGTCGTCCCTGAGTTCAAGGGCAATCATTCGCAACTGGCGATCAAGGAGCAGGATTCTGCGATTTGCCTACTCAGAGTTAGCAGGCATAAGGCTGGTGAAAACAGGTACGACGTACTGCTGATACACGACATACCCCGATTAGCCGTCGTATTCTGGACCATAGCCGTTCTACGTTCTCGCCATCGGTGAGTCCAAGGCCGGTCTTCAGCCGTGGGTTGTAATGCAGTTGGCATGACCACTGATGGACATACGAGTGCATGACGCTGGTGGCCATTAGCAGCCGTTCGGCGATCTGTATCGAGAATATTTCATACTGGAGCCTCTTGTCAGTTAATGTCTTAAATAAGTAACCGATACTGAGCTCACCTTGGCGATACTTCGATCGAGTACACAACCGACATCGTACAAGACGACCACAGTGGCATTCCTGGGGATCAAGGACATAAGGGACTCAATGAGCGCAACTGCATATTTTTGCTGCTCGCCAGGTGTGTCGACATTGGCTAGGAAAAGTGGTATGTCGTGGCGACAAACGAGCGCGGCTAGCCCTCCGATATCAAATCGTTCGAGGCTGGTTTTCACCGTACTGCCCGTGCCTGCGTCATGCGATTCCTGACAGGCATCGATGGACTCGTCCGGTACTGTGTTTTTCTGGGGCTTGCTTCGTGGTCGTGCTGCCTCAATTCGGTCACCAACACGGTCCACTTGCTCCTTGGAGAGGAAGAACTCAGGGTCGTAGAAGGCTGGGGAATTGGCAACCCCTCGGATGTGGCGATGGTTGAAATTACAGTCGGTTGCGACGTGAATGTCGCCTCCTCTGGAAAAGGACGATCGGTCAGAAAGGAGAGGATCTATACCGCAACCATGACTTACTCGACGAAAGTCAGACCGAATTTATTTCCTCCGAAACATGCAGGACATCTGCCTTGCAACAGCCGGTGACATTCGAGTAAGGTTGGCGGCGGAATTGGGCCGAAAGGGACCCTTTCTTCAACAGCAGTGAGCGAGTCTCCAGGTTCTGGAACAATGGCTTCCGGCACGAAGGTTGTTGGTGCAGGTGATGGACTGGATATGGTATTCGCAGTCACATTGCATCCGAGAGCAGTTCCCTGAGCGGGGGAACTGAATTTGCTGGCAATCGCTCTCTCCTTCATTCTTTCTATCTCGATGCGAAGGCAGTCATACCACTGCATCGCGTATCCGATACCCCTCCGAAACGGCTCTTGCACTCGTTTCCCCTATTCCGCATCGTCAGCCGGTGATCATGAGGAATAGTTCAGAGGTCTTACCTTGGAGGTCAGAAGAACGAATGATCGGCGCTTATACGTGCTATTCAAAGCAGTAGCAAGCGCCGTAACCGCGTCAGACGACCTCTCGGTCAAAGCGAGGAAGAGGTCCAGGAGTTCGATTGACACTGCCCATCGAGGGGATAGCGGGGCTGTTGGAAACATTCCATTTCGGACGAGGACGTAAGTCAATGGCTGGCACGCGCAAGCCGTAACGCTATAGGCTTGGAAGCCTTTCCAATTGTTAGCGATAGATAGATAGTTGGGGCGTAAATATAACGTACTCGCAAACAAAAGTCCGGTAAGCTGGTGTTTCGTTCTTGGGCAGTTCTTTTCACTGCAATCCGTCGCGAGAACTGCAGGCGGGATCTTCCATTCCTTCCCAATTGTCGAGTTGAGGTACTTCAACAAAGGTTTAACAAGCATCGGAATGCCAGCTTTCCATCTTGCATATAGCCCTTCCGCCTCTTCGTCCGGAGCCAGCCTCTTTGCTGGCTTTGCCGAAATCTCGGGGAAATTATCCTCGTCCATCCAATCATCCGCCGCACCACCATCCTGTCCCACCACACCTGATTTACCCGAATCAACGGGCTGCTCCATCTCCATTGCCTGTCCCGCATCCGTGCCCGTTCCTGTCCAATCTTCCGGAACACCGTTTGGTTGGCCCCCAGCTGGACCGGGCGTATCTAGCTCCGCTCCGGAGTCTCGATCCTCCGAATCTTGCTGTTTACCTCGGCACTGGTAGAGAGTAGCTATCCTCGCGTCAAGGTGCTGAAACTTTCGCTGGCGAGCATACGACGAAATAGCCATTTGTTTTCGTTCCTGCGTACGATTCCGTTTCGGCGTTGCGAAATGGCCCCCTAGGCCCCGCTGAAGCGGCTGGTTCCTTCGATAGGACGATTTTGATGGCTGCGTCGGCTTGTCCATTGTTTCAGGTAGGGACAGGATCCGTTTAGAATAAGGAAAACGGGCTATGCACAGGGACGAGGGGAAGAGACGTGGCGACGCGTTTTCCGATTCCCAGCTGCCATTTCACGGACGGTTCTTCGACTACCTGATCCGTCTGCACACAATCTCGCGCAGTTGGCAGTTTGCAGTTCTCAATGTGCTCGAAAGACGAGAATCTGCTTGGCACTTTATTAACCTGTACTTAAAATAGCTACTCATCGGATCTGATTGACTTCGATCTGCGAAGGCAGACCCCCTCTAAGAAGGGGCTTCCTACCGTTGAGGAGAAGGCCTTCTTGGACCCCATTACTAAGCAAGATCAGCCCTGCCTGAGGTGACTTCCTCTAATCTCCCGTAGGCAGCCCACGGATATATCTCTCCTTTCGGGTTCCACTCGCGCCGACAACAATAATAATCTAGTGTAGCTCGGTTGATATTACACGCGTGTCAGCTTTCAAGCTGTTCGGGTGTGACTATACTCTCCGAGCGCCTGCTTGACTGTCTTCAGAGAGTCAGAGCCATCAAAATAAAAAAGCGGCCAGTTTTTATCGGAGATCTGCTCCCACTGGTCGTGTAAGCCCGTATTACTCTGTGACATTCTTGACCGTGGCTCTGCAACAGTTGCGACCAAGTTGTCAGTTTGCGAGGCCCCCGAGATGAGAAATCACTTCGAGCTCCAGTAGAACATGCAACAAGAAGGCTAGCAAACCGTCTACTACTGATTGGACGAGCCAAGTTTGATGATGTACATGGAACTTTCCTGATATTAGATTTGACACATTGCCTACCTTTTCCCATCTTTTGATTTCTCGAGGTTGCTACCGGTGGAGAGAAGATGCGGAATGCGGCCAAAATCAGGTTGACGTGCACCGAACCCCTTCAAAAGGAGGCGGGACACGATAACCCTAATTAAAGAAGATGCTGAAATCGTGTGGTTTTAAGCGCTCCAAGTAGTGTGAATATGTACATACGATCATCTCCGTCAATATCCAAAGTCCTGATGCAAGCGACAGTCACAAGCTCGATGGCACAACTTTCTGGAATGAAGAGTCTCTTTGAACGACTCGCGCCATGAAGAAAATCGGGAAAATTTTGTGGAAAAAGCGCAGGCTTCGCGGAATCGTTCTGGATAACCTGGCACGGGCAAGATGTTTAAATGCTTGGTGACAAGAAACCGTAAATCAGAGATTAGCCAACGGTGAGCATTGTCTGCCGAGTCGAGTATCTCCCGGAAACATGGAAGTATGACCGTCTAGCAGCCGGCGTACACTGAACAATAGGAGAAGATTTCTGTCAGGATGAGCTGCCTCAAACGCTTCTTTGGCAGCAGATACAATGCTGTTACAACGAAGGTCCAGGGCGGCGAGCTAATCTTCGCCCTACGATTATATGTGCTCTTGGTTGGCAGCGCCAGCTATTAGTCGGACGACTGTCTACAGGCCCGAGGCCCACAACAAAGTAGCACGAGAAAGGAGGCGTAGTAGGCTTGAGACCCCACCCATTTCGCGATCGGGAAACTCCCTAGTGAGCTACTAGTCGGTGGCCACTGGGTAAACAAGAAGCTTGTCCCTACAGGTGGGGAGGCATGCCAGTTAGCGCATGCATCGCTCCTGCGCTGACTAGGTACCTCAGGAGTGGGGTGATCATCGGAAACGGCAGGGGGGTCAGTCATATCCACCGAAGGGCGTGACAGGAAAACACAAAAGACAGCTGGGGGAAAGGGGGAAAGACCAGAAAAGGGCCAACTTTTGTTAGCCTTCGGGGTGGCTGACGGTGAACCAGGACTAGGTTTAAAACACACCTGTTAGTCAAGAAAGGGTCAGCCATCCCGCTAGCTTTCAGAGCGGAAGATGGTGCTCGTAATATTGATATTTTTGTACGGCTAATCTGGCGGTCACCGGTCACCGCCGTTCACCTCGACTACTATACTGTAATTAGAGAAGGGGTTCGCAGTTCTGAGACTCTGGGTTGTCGATACCGTACACTCACTCAAGATTTTTTTCGACCGCTTCTTTGCTTTGGATGTTTATTTTTTTTGAGCTTGGAATTGCATATTGAGAGTTTATAATGGTCAATTAGTGAACGTTACAGAAAAGATGGTCTACATGAGCTTGGCGAGTTCCCCTACATCGTCAGGTTGGCCAGGGAAAGCCAAAAACATTTATGGGCCTGGATAGCTAAGGCGTTGAGGCAGCCCAGACTCAGCCTCTACTTAGACCCTCGTTCGGGGCGTGATCCACGCCCGCGCTTGCGTCACTCACTGGGTGGCCGGTGACCGGGGCCGCAAGCAAACGGGCGTGAATCACGCCCTGGCAAGCTAGGGTCTAAGGAAGATCATGAGCTCTCTCCGAAATTCGAAAGCTGTGCTTCCATCTTTGTTGTATAAAGCGAGCAGGCCTGGTTTTCTCAGATTTTCGTCCAGGCTGTCGTTTTTCGTTAAGCATGTAGCATGCCGTCCACAGCGAAACGTAGAGTTTGGCCGTCGCAAAGAGAGTGCTTATGAACAGGAGGTACAAGGTGCTGAGTGGCGAACTAGTTGAAACTGAGGGGCACAGGACCTAGTGTCAAGGTCAAGCAAATTAATTTGCCCCCGCAAAGGGAGTATTTATGAGAAAAAAGTGAGGCGAACCGGTTCGAACGGCGGCCCCGCTTGATCGCTGAATGGGGCTCGCCGCGACTGCGACGATGGACCGTTGTTGGCTATCGGCCACCGCGAGCTTTTGTCAAACATTCGTTCAACGTTCTCAACACTCGCGCCCAGCTCATGACCTCCTCCGTTCGCTCCAGAAGGCTTTGTAAAAACGATGGCATGAGAAGATGCTCTCGGCGAGTTGGTGGGAGGACCAATCACCAAATAATATAGCAATCGACGCTGTGACCAGCAGTTCAGCCTTACGACAGGGCTTCAGCCTTCAACATTGCGGAATACGGAATGCTTGGGTGCTTGTCGGCATGAAGAGAACGCCATCCTTCTCAAGTCTCGCAGTGTTTTGGTGTCAGGGTGATGAGGATTCGGGGCATGGTCGTAGCTTCAAGGTGGGTGGATTCTTCCTACTTCAATGCCAAAACCAAGAATCCTCGTTGAGAATTCCTTATCGCTAGCCACGATACGACCTGTCGTCGGCCACAGTACAAAGGCAGCTTCTGCGAGCTCTCCGAGTCGACGCCTCGATGGCTACTTGAAGCCGCTTGACTATGACTGAGGCTCATAATCGCTCTTGCCTCAAGTCCGGCATGCTTTGGGCTAAGCCAATACAGCACGCTCACAGAGGACCCAGAAGCAATCAGACGATCTCTCAGACTTGGTTCCAAGCCATGACTTTGAGTTCCCCACACCCGGCGGCGCGGCGGCCTCGAGCATATTTCCAGCCATTTGGCGCATGTGGTCATGGTTGTCGCTCTCTCGATCCGCGTGCGCCTTGGGCTGACCACTGGGCGACGTCGGACAGGCATTCTTGCGCCATCGGATGTAGGGCTAACACTAACGGCTCGCGCCATCCAGCGTTTTGGAAAAATGCATTTGTGGGTTAGCACACCCCGCCCCATGGATAGGATCTGGTTTGTGCATTTGGCAGGAAAAATCGGTCCCTCGAGGGGATTTGAGACGAGATGCCTTGTGCGATGACCAAGCGACGTAGGGGGAAGCAACGAAAGCTTCCAGCGTTTCATTGCATAGGTGGCCTCTAGTACAAGGTTTGGGCGCATGTCCATGGGGAATACCCGCCAAAATAGCTACGCCATCTGGTAAGAACGGCTTCATATTGCTGGTCTTGCCTCGATGCTGAATAGTACTCCAGATAGCAGACCCGAGACAGACTGAGGCATCCATCAACGCGGGATGAAGGTTGGACCCCGCAGACAGGACAGACCGTTGGCGACGGGATGTCAACGGTTTGAAATCGAAGATGCGGTCTGACTTCCGACGTGATGTTCAGTCGTGTCATCGGGCAGTTTCTCTGAAGCCCTGATTGCTCATGTGCTGCTAGCAACCAGAGGCACCCAGCTGTTGACGAGACTCTAGAATTGACATGGGACGCGAATGGTGGGCGTGGATGGACCGCGAGTGGTGTGAATCATGAAGCGGATACCGCCGACGGATGGGAAGTTGAATGACCTTCATGGTTGAACGAGGTCGTATCGCGAGGGCATGGGGCATTGTGTCAAAGGACGAGGACAGGACGAGATGGAATTGAAGACGGGACCCAATGGCATGTCCAGTGTCGACCCGTCAGGACGGCACAACACTGAATGAAGAAGCACGCACCAGGAGCTCCCAACTTTCTCCGTGCCAGCAGTCGTCTGTATCAACCAACAACTCCAAAGGATGTAACCTGGTAGGTCTTTCAACCAATGAGCGCGACCTCCTTTGACGATCTTCCAGAATAATGTTTGCCTAGGACAGCAGCAGTCAGCGTAGGCTCGTTTGACTGTAGGAAAATAGGAAGACTTGGACCTTTCTCCCACTCTCGCACTCTTCACTGGCCATTTCGCCAACCGTCGGCGAGCGCATCGCAGCAGCCAACATCTCTGCTCAGGCACCTGCCACCAGTGGTAAACAAATGGCCCCTTTTCTCCTTACGCCACATTCCCACTCACAGCTAGGCTCGATTTGCACCGTCTCCTTTTTCATTTGACAAATCGCGCGACAGGAATCGCAATCGAGGCCAAAAACACCCATTTTCAGTCAATTTCTGTGAAATCTCTTGCCAGCTCAGGCTTGGCTCAGGAAGGAGACCGGGGATCTGATTTTTCTCTCTTGGCGCTCAATCCATTCAAGAATATTCCTTACCAGACAGAGTTCGGTCGCGTCCTCAAGGCCGTGATCCTGGACCCTGAATTTCTGGCTATTTAAGCCACCGTTTTCGCTCCGCTGGCTTCTTTCCTCTCTTTCCTTACCCCACCACCACCTCACATCTTCTGCCGTTGGCTCTGGCCACGACGCAAGGAAGAGCCCTGTTTCAGGCTCTTTCCTCTCGGCTCACCGCTCCTTCGTCCTTCCTTTTCTTCTATCTACCAACTACGCTACACTATTTTATTCTACAACAAGCTTATCTATTTTTCTCGACGTGATCTCGTTACTATTCGGTGCATACAGCTCCCCAAGATGCCTCCCTGCCGCCTCCCGTTGCCGTCCTTCTCGCTCGTGCTCACTGCGGCCAACGGCGATCCTCTGCTCAAGATGCAGGATTTTAATCCTGCGCCGACCAGCGTCCAAATCAACCTGCAGCTTCCGCAGCTCAGTGCGATTATGACTGCTCCCACTCTTCTGCAACCCAGCGATCGTGATCCTCTCATGGTGGGTGTCCAATGGCGTTAAAACGCGATAGCTTGAGTACTGATCACCGTTCAGCAAACAATCGACACCCGTTTCCAAGGGCAGCTCGCGTATCAAGCGCGTTACGCCGTAAGCCTATCTGTTTTGTGAGTACGTTCGATGGCTGACGAAGGCTGAATCATCACAGACCGATGCTGGCAAACCCAGTGGTGAAGACGACGATAACCAGAGCGAGACTGGGACGATGTATGAGCCGTCTCCCGTCGGTCTCGCGCACGAGCTTCATGTCCTCGGGCAGTCTGGGCGCACTCGACGTCCTCGACGCCTTCCCACCCGCAGTCGGTCTCCTAGTTTGCTGAACCGGTTGCACATGAAGGTAAGCCTATTGCCGTCTTCATGACCACTGTTGACGAAGGTCTTCTAGTTCTCTGCCTTCTGGCGTAAACTTCGTCGCCTAGGCGCGTCAATTCTCTGCGGCCGCGTTTAGACCAGTGGAACCACAGAATGAAATCAAAGCACATGCAAGAAATGGAAATGCACCACAATCAACATTCCTTCCAGTATAGAGGCTTCGACCCTCCATGTACCATAGGATTCCGATCTTGCCGCCCCTGTATATTTTCTCCCGGCGATGCTGTTTTAAACAGTTCTTCGACTTGGAGACCGGCGAATTCAACTGATATTTCTTGGATTGTCTTGTATATTGCGCGTCACCACCACCACACACCCGAAAACCTTGTTGAAGATCGCGGGCGAGTTTGACTTGCAATTTTGGAGGTGCGGCGTTTCAGTGTTTTGCCAGGGCATCCTACTCACGTCTTCGAGCTACAGGTCCTCATGCGGCACTTGCTGCAGGCCGCTCCTCGAAGAGCGTGGCTTGAAATGGGTCTTCCTCCCTTCTTGTTGACGGACAAGGCCTCGCGTAGAATTTCTGAATTTTGACGCACACGCGATCGTCCCAACTATTTGTCTTTGGACGCGTCGTGCGAAATTCTGTTTGCTTGTCCGAGAGATTGTATATAGCTCGGTCACTCACAATATCAATGCATAGTCAAAGCCTTGAGTTGGTCCGGAGTTGATTCACACATATTCAGATGCCTTGAGAAGTGTTGGTCCCTGATACCGTCTTCAAGGTATTCTGGCAGAACTATGTGTCTTCTCGTTCTCTTCAGTTGATGGTGCCAAAAGCTTGATGTTTTGAAGCAAACACAGGGTGCATGTCGTGGCTACTTTTCAGTTTGAGGCTCTTCTCTCTTTGCATGGCTTGTGAACGCTGCTACGCTTTTGAGAAATCTTGATGCATCCGCGTTGCTGAGCTCAACAATAAGAGACGAGTTATAATGTATGTATTCAATCAGCATGATAACGATAAACGAAGGGGGGTCGGATAAGTAAGGGGTTAGTTGGGCATTGAAGGATGGGGAGGATTGGGGGCGGGAGGAGGAAGTGAGGTAGAGGGAAGCAAGGTGCGCGTGGGAGAGTCGGGCTGACGCGTCCCCATTAAATTGTATGACTCGTCGGCATGGTCTGTGCGCAACACTGCCTATTTTGGGCGAGGCCGGCGGATGCCGACGAGTCACTGCGGCCTATCGCCAACCCATGGGTTTCGCGAAAGGCATGGGGCGTGCATTGAAAATGTGAAGCTGTGAATTGCCCAGACACATCCCACTCAGAGCTGGGTAATCAAAATCAGGTGCTTTAGACTAAAGCACTATTTGCCAACTTGATTCGACCGTGGACATTGCGATCGAGTCTCCCGTAGTCAACCCCCCGATATGTGTCTCCTTTCTGGCACCGCCCACGTCGACACGTCCAAGGAGCTAATGTAATTCGACTAATTTTACACGAGTGGAAATTTTCAAAGAACTGAAAGTCGTCCAGGTGCGACTCCCTTTCCCCCTCCTTTCTAGGGGCCTGCAGAGTTATCGCCAAGTTCGTTCTGAAGTTGGCCAGGTTTCGTGATGAAACTGCTGCCATTTATCGTGTAAAGCCTGCGTTACTCTATGACATCCTTGATCATGGCTCTGCAACAGTTGTGATCAAGGTGTCAGTCCGCGAGGGTCACTAAGATGAGAAACCACTTACTTCGAGCTCCAGGAGAACATGCGCCAAGAAGGCTAGCCAACCGTCTACTACTGGTTTGAAAAACCAAGCTTGATGAGGAGGAATTGTGCTGATTTCAGATTCGACACATTTGTCCATTTTTTTCCATCTCTTGATTTTCTCGAGGTTGCTGCCTGTGGAGAGAAGATGCGGAATGCGGCCAAGCTCAGGTTGACGTCTACTGAGCTCCTTCAAAACGAGGTGAGACACAATAGCCCTAATTGAAGAGGATGCTGAAATCGCGTCATTTCGGTCGAGGCTCAGTACAAAGCGTTCCGAGTAGTATGAATATGCACATACGATCATCCCCGGGCCTGTCAATGTCCAAAACCCTGACGCAACTGACAGTCACAAGCTCGACAGCATGAGTTTCCGGAACGAAGAGGCTCCTCGAACGACTCGCGCTATCAAGAAAATCTGGAAAAGATTTGTGGTAAAAGCGCAGGCTTTCGCATAATTGTTCTGGATGACCCGGCTCGGAGATGACGCCTGGAGCTACGGTGACAAGAGACCTTAAATCGGAGATTAGCCACCGATGGGCATTGTCTTCCAAGTTGGTTATCTCCTGAAAACATGGAAGAAGAAAGAAACTGCGTCGGGCTAGCAGCCGGCATATACTGAACAATGAGAGAAAATCCCTGTCAGGATGAGCTGCTTCATACGCTTCTTTGGCAGCAGATACAATGCTGGTATATAGAAGGTCCAGGGCGGCGAAGGGTTGCGCTGGGTCCTCGGGTGTCCAAGTAAGAGCCGCTCGTAGCCTATCCACCGGGGAGCTCCGTCGTTCCGATACGAACTTGATCACCGTCGCTGCATAGATGAATTGTCCCGACGCATTAGCGACCAATGTTTCAATGTCTTGCTTCGATGGCCATGACGGGGACAGTGCCCGTGGATCGCCACTTCTTCGACCGATATCGCGGAGCCTCCTCCATAATACGCGACGAATGTCACCACTGGCGTCGTGTTGATCGCTGAGTTGGATGTGATATGCTTTTTGGTGAAGATGTCCGGTGACTTCGAGTGCGCTTCGAATTGCCCATTCTGGTCTACTGGTAATGAAAATGCGGAAAGGAAGTGTGTCGTTGTGGAGAAGGCAATCGTCGATAGTTGCCAAAAACTCGGCTTGGTGCTGTTCGTTGTAGCACTCATCCAGTCCATCGATGAGGATGGCGTAAGGGAGGGCTGCGAGCTCGGACCTGGAGAAGTTCTGGTAAAGATCCTCAACGGGATTCACGATGAGCTTGTTCATCTGCGTCTTCAACGACTTCTCGAATATCAGCGGATCCTTGGTCACGGCTGCGGAAATAGCCTCCCGGAGCGCAGGGTTGTTCAACCCTAGCTGGTACGCGATCGTTGGAATCGCATCAGACACTGTGTTTCGAGTTTCGTCGGTTGACGAGAAGAAGAATGTGGAGGACAAGATGTCCAGCCCGGAACACGTCTCTGCGACCGTCTGCTGCAATGCCGACTTTCCTGAACCAGCAGCACCCGTCATGCACAGTAAACGCTGAGGCGATTCTCGGTCTTGAATCCACCCCATGAGCTCTTCTATCACCTCCACACGGGTGTCTTCCTCGCAATTCGGTGGATCGAAACGGTGTTTAGAGTCGTGCAGCGCATTTGGGGCCGTGTTCTGCAGTAATCTTTCCCATCCTGAGAACCACAGATACCATATTAATCGAGCTGGCAGCGGAGGTATCGGAGTGGTGACTGACCAGTATCATTTGAATTGGATCCATGCTGGGATGCATAGACTTGCAGACCGTTGACGACGAAATTACTTGCATATGGGAAAAAGCTTGACGATCCCTCGCCGTTCGATGCCATAGCCTGTGTTATCTTCAAACCGCTCGTGAACGAGCTGGGTCTCCTTGAGGTTGGATCCTCGAGTCGCCGCTCTTTGCTGTTCGAAGTAGTCGCTGTGTTTGAAGCAGCGATAATGGGCGATGCCGCTTGCATAGGGCCTATTGGTACCGGTTGAAGGCGCTCAGTGTTGCTCTCCCCTAGGTCGGCCTGCTCTGTTGGTACCTGACTTTCAAGCTCAGTCCGCTGACTGATAGTTCGGTCACTTTTACGCTTATTCGACCAAGGCCATCGGAGAGATGGTTTAGAGGATGTGAGCTTGGCCTTGGGGGTCATCCTGAGCGCAATGCAGGTGGTGGTTGAAAGCAAGGTGCACAGTCCCATGCATCACTGTCAATTGATCCGTCTGTTGCAATGCCGACTTTCCTGAACCAGCAACCCGTCTGCGTCATGCATGTGATGCATGTGATGGCGCGGCCTCACGCATATTGCCACCCAGTTGGCGCATGAGATCCTGGTTGCTCCCTCGACCTCGGACATCTTGGGTATTGCCGCCAGCAACGTTGAACAGGCATTCTGCCACCATCACCTTGATGCAGCGCTGACAGCAAGTCCTCTCGCCATGCAGCGAACCGGGAATAGGCATTTGTATGCACGCTACTCCTCATATGTCCCAGCTTGAACAGGCTATCAATATAGCCCTCCATTTGAGTTCCACTCGCATCGACAACACCAAGAAACTAGTGTATTTCGATTGAGATTACATACGTGCCGGAATTTCTCAACCAACCCAACGTTGTTCAGGTGCCAGTGTCACTCTGCCCCGCCTCCTTGCTCTTCAGAGTCAGTGTCATCAGACCCAGAGTCTTCAGCGTCAGACCAGATTTCATCAATAATCTGCTGCCACTCGTCGTGTAAAGTCCGGATTACTCTATGAAATTCTTGGTCATGGTGGTTCTGGAACAATTAAGATCAAGTTGTCAGTCCGCAAGGGCCGTTGAGACGAGACACTAGCGGCTTACTTCGACCTCCAGAATAACATGCGACAAGATGGCCAGCCAACCATTTATTATTGGTTTGGGCATTGGAGCTTTTATTTCCATGTTCTCCTTTACCAATTTGTCCATCTTTTCCCATCTCTTGATTTTTTCGGAGTTGTTACCCGTTGAGAGAATATGGGGAATGCAGCCAAATTCAGGTTTACGTGCATCGAACCCCCAGAAAAGGAGACTGTCTATGAAACCGTGAATTGAACTGATCGCTGAAGTCCCGTTGTTAGGTTAAGCCTTACTACAAAGTGAATGAATATGCACATACCTGGATCATCCCTGTCTATGAGCCTGACATAGGAAACAGTCACAAACTCGACAGCACGGGATGTTGGAACGAAGAGGCTCTTCGAACGACTCGCGCTTTCAAGAAAATCCATAAAAGATTTGTGGTAAAAGCGCAGCACTTCATTGGAATTTTGAACTTTGATTGTGGTGACAAGAGACCGTAAATCAGAGATTAACGATCGATGGGCGTTGTCTTCCAAGTCGGTTAACATCCGGAAACATGGGGAAATAGCGTATTGATGGCGATTTAGCAGCTGGCATACACTGAATGATAAGAGGAAATCTCTTTCAGGATGAGCTGCTTCATACGCTTCTCTAGCAGCAGACACAATGTTGGTGTAAAGAAGGTCGAGGGCGGCGAAGGGCTGCGCTCGATCCTCGAGTGTCCAGGTAAGAACAGCTCGTAGCCTGTCCACAGGAGAGCTTCGTCGTTCCGATACGAACTTGATCACTGTCGCTGCGTAGATGAATTGTCCCGATGCATTAGCGACCAGTGTTTCGATATCTTCCTCCGACGGCCATGAAGGGGATCGTGCTCGGGGATCGCTACTTCGTCGGCCTATCTCGCGGAACCTCCTCCTTAATGAGCTACGAATGTCACCACTTGCGTCGTACTGGTCGCTGAGTTGGATGTGGTACGCCTTTTGGTGGAGGTACCCAGTGTCTTCTAGAGCGCTACGAATTGCCCATTCTGGTCTGCTGGCAATGAAAATGCGGAAAGGGAGTGCGTCATTCTGGAGGAGACAATCGTCGATAGTTTCCAAAAGCCCGGCCTGGCGCTGTTCGTCGGCGCACTCATCCAATCCATCGATGAAGATGGCGTAAGGGAGGGCTGCGAGCTCGGACTTCGAGAATTCCTGGGAAAGGTCCACGATAGGATTAACGATGAGCTTGTTCATCTGCGTCTTCAACGACTTCTCGAAGATGAGCGGATCCTTGGTCACGGCTGCGGAAATAGCCTCCCGGAGCACAGGGTTGTTCGACCCCAGCTGGTACGCGATCGTTGGAATCACAGCGGACACTGTGTTTCGGGTAGGGTCGGTTGATGAGAAAAAGAATGTTGAGGACAAGATGTCCAGGCCGGAGCACCTCTCAGCGACCGTTTGCTGCAATGCCGACTTTCCTAACCAGCAGCACCCGTCATGCACAGTAAACGCTGAGGCGATGCTCGGTCTTGGATCCACCCCGTGAGCTTTTCTATCACCTCCACACGGGTGTCCTCGTCGCATTTTGGTGGATCGAAACGGTATTTGGAGTCGTGCAGCGCATTCGGGGCCGTCTTCTGCAGTAATCGTTCCCATCCTGAAGAACCACTCACGTATGAATCAAACTGATAGCGAAATTAGAATCGTAGATGACAACGCACCACTGGGGTCGTTCGAGTTGGATACATGCTGGGATGCATCGACTTGCAAACGTTTGACGACAAAGTTGCTCGCATTGGGGAAAAAGTTGGACGGTGCCCCGTTGCTCAATACGGTGGCCGGGGTTATCTCCAAGTCGGTTGGGTATGGACTGGCTACCCTAGGGGTTGGATCCAAGAGTTGCCGCTCTCTACTGCTCGAAGTAGTCGCAGTGTCCGAAGCGACGAATGTCGACAACGTAGCCTGCACAGATTCTATTGGAAATAATGGAATGCGCCCAGTGCTGCTCTCTTCCGGGTCGACCTGGTGTGTTGGTACCTGTACTTGGTCTTCTGGCTGCCAGTGCTGAACGACAGTTCGGGTACCTTTACGCTTCTTTGACCAAGGCCATCGGAAAGATGGCTTAGAGGATGTAGGATTGGCTTTGGTGGTCATTTTACCTGCAAATAGAGGTGGTGGTCGAAAGCGAAGCTATAAATTCCCATGCTGACGGCAAGGAATGCCATGGGCGCTTGTGGTTGTTCACAAAGTAACTTGGGTCAGTTCACTTGGGCTCGCTTGAGCTCGCTTTGGCCCGCCAGTTAGGCTTATGTCAGCTTCGTTCGCTTGGGGCTCACTTGCGCCAAGTGTAACTTCAAGTGGGATTTGTAGGGGTAGTTCAGCAAGATAATGAGAACGTTTTTGTTTACGATAAGAAAGATAAAAGGGAGCGTTCTGGAGCTCCCACTACAAGCACTGGACAGCGTGTTATTGGAGGCCGGCTTGCACCGACGAAGCCTGCCGTAAATTGACGAACTGAATCATTTCAGTTGCCAGCAGATTGGACGCTCCCTTTCTCTAGGGCTGCTCAATTCTAAAAAGATCGGTTCTGTTCAGTTCGATACTTTCGTTGTCCAAATTGGGGGCCAGTGAAAAAGGAAATTCCGTGATGACGTGCGTCGCTTCCG
>SDEE01000817.1:0-20912 GCA_004126415.1 Candolleomyces aberdarensis
TGTGTATATTTGAGGGAACAAATTGGCTTACCTTGCTTGATCAGCTCCGCGAGACGAGTTCGCTCACAGTTCACCTAAGAGGCATTGGTAATGATCATGAGGAAATCTAAGGTAACGAACCAAGGTTTGAAGCCTCTTTAGTTCCTTCTGAAGCTCTTGGCCCTCCTTTTCGCGCGAGGAAAGCAGCAAATTCGTGACGAACGTCGAATTACTGGCCGTGGATTGCCGTTGTCTGGCAAGACTTATTTTGTCGCTCAGAGCAGTCTTCATTTCGAAGAACCGATCCACAGCAATTTCGTTGACCTTGATTTCGTGTGCAAGGGAGCCACACCTGGCCTCGAGTAGTTGGTGCTGAATCCTGCTGCAGATAGTTGCTCTTGACGCGTTTCAAAACATTGAACGAGACTTTTGATGGAACAATGACTTACTGCAGCACTGCGACAGCATCTCCGTCGGCGGCTGGATTTGGACTAGGCCTGTTTGGGGGCGGCTCTACAAAAAGAGGAACGGTTGTGAGGCTGAGCGGGCGGATGTTTTCGTGAACGATTGACGCAGCATGACACTTGAAGGGGCACGCCATACGGCCAACAAGGTCTAGACAGCATAAAGTACAGAAGACGTGACCTAGCAAGTGATCATGAGGGCGGGTGAGGGATAAATAGCGAAAAGAGAAGCTTAGACATACCACACTGCAGGTAGCTAGCCGGACGGAGGACGGTATGAAGAACGGTGTAGCAAATACCACAGAGCAGCTGCATTGGGAATAACTAGAGATAAGAAGGGGGTCGGGATGGTCGAAGGTGTAAGCTTCCCCCAGCTTTATAGCGCGTTCTTGCCACGATGTATGCCAGAAAGCGACAGTTTGGAGGGAATGAACACGTTGTGGAACAAGCAACATTGACAGTGGCCAGCGACTATTGTATCCGTGCCCTGAAATGAGATGTATGGTTAATGAGCTGTCGACAGGAAAGGGAAATCCATTGTATTAGATATGGAGTTGCAGTTTGATCAAAGACATAGATCTCGAACATCGGCTGCTGCTCGCCGATCACAACCAGAAGATAGGCGCCTATTTGCCCATGCTTGTCCTTGCTTAACTAAGAAGCAGGTGGCCAACATGATGACAGGCAGGTTAGAACGATGGCCGACATTCCTTACCACTGCCCACCAAGGCTTGATGGAGGCCAACTGACGGCATGTCTACGGAGACGCAGGCCAAAACTCTACATTTCTGACAGCACCCTAGTGGCTGGACGAAGGAGCGGCTCATGGTCTCAGGTGAGCATCGGTTATTCTGAGGCAGGAATTATGGTTGATCATATTCAGGAATTGAGGTCTATGTTAACGGGCAGGATCCTGCTGTAGGTCCGTGTACATGTGTAGGCCCTTTCGTCGTGAAACATGGGCTGACCATGTTCTGACCGTGTTGCAGGAGCCCTCCGTCGTCCCCATGGGCATTTTCTCCCTCTTGGAAGTGCCCCGTGTCGCATCGTACCTCCATGAGTCGCCTATCCCCCTATTCCAGCCACGTAGAGGTAAGAGGTCAGTTCTTATCGCTCCGGCGAGGACCAGGGCTGAACGGTCTCCAGGTTCCAGGCTTCCACGCCTTACTGGCCTCATCATTTGTCGAGCCTGCCCAGTCGCCCAAGACGACGATACGTCCCCCGGCTCCCTCTACTGCATCGCCAGCTCTTTTCCCTGTCCGATCTTATCACCACCTCCGTCCATGGCCATTCTAGGGGGACTAGGAGCTAGGCCCAGTCAGTGATGTAACCCTAACCCTAGGGCCCTTCATCCAGCCATTGTCCGTTGACCCCACCGCCTCGTCTCTTGGTGCTTGGATGTGCCGGTCCTCTCAGCACAATGGCCATTGTCCACCTTGCTATCAAACAATGATCTGTGGCGAAGTTGGTGCTTGGACGTGGCCGCCCTGTGCCCGCGCTCTTGGCGGAGGGGTCCAATATAAAATGGCGCTGTCGCCCGCCCTGGTTTCTTTACCCCCCGTTTCCGTCCTCTCATCAAGACCATATGCATATCCTCTGTGGCGTCTGCTTCTCAGTCCTCAACAATATCGGCTGTCCAGCCAGCTACCTACCATGTGGTGTGTAGAGTGATATCGTCGCTTCACTCTACCGGCCTTCTCACAGTTCTTCCACAGGACATGTTTTCTGTACTTCGTGCTGCAAGAACCTTGTTGGCCGGATGAGGTGTCCTTTCAAGTGTCGTCAAGCCACGCTTTTTCGTCAAGATATCCGCCCTCTCGATCTCACAACCGTTCCTGCTCGCGGCGCTGCTCACCGACTACCGTACACGGCTGCAACGGACGATATGAGAGCTGTCTCACAGTGAGCACGCCATTCATGCTCACCTGGTTGTCCACTAACTGTTTTCCAGGGCGAGCGCTTGCAGTCGCGTTCAACAAGAAGTGCTCGAGTCTAGGAGGGCCTATCTCATCCAAGTTATCAAAGTCAACGACATCGCAAGGGAAAGATTACTGGTGATGGGTGCTGCCATGGCTGCCAAGGACGTCGTTCTTCACGCACAACGAGCTCATATGCGCGGCACGTTGAACAAGTGGAACACCGATCTTGCGGTGGAGGAGCGGGCTGGGATGGAACTCGTTGACGAACTCAGCAGTGTCCGGAAAATGGTACGTGAAACCTCACCGATTGATCATAATTCCAGTCTCTGCGCATTCTCATGTAAGTCTCTTCATTAGGTGGATTGCGAACGCAGTCGCCTTCGACACATTCTTCAGCAGGGTGAGTTTATCTCTACAGATGTCCCCGTGTTGTCAAATACTTATCGACGCCCCCAAGTCACCTCGGCCGTGGCTGGGAACGGCTCACATGCTTGACAGTAGTTGATATGGAATCCATTATGTTTATGAGTATATGATGTATGTGTCTCTTAGATCTTAGCAATGGAGGTTACGATTTATGACCCCTGACTGAATCCTGAATTCGAACGTGTACATCNTTTTTTTTTTTGCTTTGCTACCTTGACGTGACGATTGACCAGTCAAGTCTTGCTATAACATTGAGGTGCGGAGAAAACCCATCTGCTGGATACGGAGTCTAGTGCTCGTGCTCAGTGCAAGACACCTGCGGTATCAACGAGAGGGCAGAGTACATGTTGAACCAAACCAAATGACATATACAGGGACTAATATTGGGTCGATTTAGCGTATACATGTTTATCTCTAGACGTAGCGCCGTAGCTCGAGGTATGTGATACGGTTTGCGGATGCATGGGTAGTTGTATGATTTAGGGATGTAACATAGAGTCGTGTGTAATAAGGGATAGACAATATGGTTGGTGGGCTCCAAACTGACCCTTTAGTGGCTTCCGGTGGAAATTTTCTGGCGACGTTGCGGTCGCTCCATCTCATCGGCGTTGTCCTCCCTGACCCTTTTGGCTGCTATAGTTTCGGTGGGAGACTCCGTGTCAACGCTACTGGATACGATGACGATGAGAGGCACAGATGCTCACCGAGGCGAGAAGCATTGTTTGCACCGTCTTTCAAGTGCTGTAGGGTACGAATCTGTGGACCGAATCCGTAATGAGATAACAATAATGTAGCCGCTTCGAAGATTCACCTACACGGCGTTGAACGAAAAGAATCTGCTCATCCAAGCGAAGATCCTCTGCCTCCACCTCCAGTAGCTTGTTTTGAGCTGACTGCATCTCGAGGAGTGATTCTCTCTGGGAGGTCGCTAGTAGAGCCATATCATCTGAAGAGGCGGCAGCCGCCTGGGCTTCGGACCGGAGCCTCCATGAGACTGAAACTAATTAAATTACTCTATTAAAGTAAGATACAGAAAGTTGAGAGAAGGTAGGCCGGAGTCTAGAGATCTGGTCAAGCTCGGAGGCCCAGTTCCTTCTCCAATTGCGCAACCTATACGGATGCCGACATTCAGAAATCATTAGGAATACATGCAGAGGGTACTTACCTGGCTCTGGAGGTCCTTTATCGCCGCCCTATCCCGTTCGTTTTTGCCTTGTATAGCCTGCATCTGAGTATCAGTAGACCCCTTCAGTGTCTCGTACCCATCATTCAGGCGAATGATGGCATCCAAACGACTGCGATTTCCGAACGAGGCGTTGCTATTCGACTGATGCCTTGCCTCGAGCTCCTGCCTCTGCAGTAACAAGGACTTGCACTGTTCGCGAAGCAACTCGAGCTCAGAGATGGATGCCATGTGGCGGGGATTCCTGATYGARAGTYGTYGATGAAAAAACATTGGCGACGGAAGGCGGAAGGAAGACCACCAACTTTGCGAGTGTTTGACGCCTTACGGTATCGAGCTTCCCATCTGCGACAGGAGCAGGCGGGGCAACACTTGAGGATTGAGGACCATCCCTCCCTGAGCCAGTGGTTGAACAGTGGAGGAGCAGCCAGAGCAAAGGAGTTTATCTTTGATTTAAGATTAGCCAAGGAAGCGGACAAATGGTGCCGTAGTTTGACGCACTGCAGCACGGGGTCTTGCAGACCATCTCCTCGGAGCTGAACAACTGGCGTTCGCAGCCAGAGCAAGCCAAAGTTGGGGTCAAAACATTAAGCATCGTAGTCTCCAGCTTTCAAGTCGACACTCAAGGACCGAATGGGTACTAGATGAAACGCCAAATTATATGTCAATAATATGGAATACCAGTGCTCTCTCCATTGTATAGCAAATATCATGGTTTCAGTGACGAGTGGAAAAACAAGGGAGCTTACAGGAAACAATGAAACGCTCTCAGCCGGAAAACAAGGAGCTGTACGAGCCACAAGCACATACTGTGAGCCGAAGAGGTAGCCAGGACGCAGTGGGGAGCGAGTAAAAAGTCAGTTACGATGGCAATGATTGTACAGGAAGAGGAACAATGGGAACCAAGGAAAGTTTGAATGAGCGCGCAACGCCAGGTTGCATGATAACATTGAGGCACATAATGATTGTATGGAAGCATATGTTGTAACACGATTGAACGATCCCAATAGAGGTGCATGGAAATAGTTGTCTGACGTTCTCGCAGGCCTCAGGCCTGGGGAACGGAAAAGTGGGTGGCTACTTGATGTAGGTGAGCATCTGAGAATACTGAAGGGAAGGAACATAGAGTTTACCTTGCCGGAGAACATGGTTTAGGCGTTCACGTTGGCACTGAATCTAGAAACGAGTGTAAGTTCATAAATGGGAAGCCAGAACGACCGCACTTCACAGACCATACGCTCGAGGTTACCGAGCTCTTTTGCAAGACTCTCAGCGGAAAGTCTTTCCCCGACAAGAATGACTCGCGACTGAGCGGTTTGGGCGTTGGAACTTATCAGTCTCTGCTTGCAAGCAACCCTTTGGGCCATGATGCGCATCCCCTCGGCCAGAAGATGGTCCTTGGCGATTTCGTTAACCTTGATAGCCTGGATGAAATAAGCTCTCCTGGCCTCGAGCACTTCCTGTTGCACGCGACTGCAAACGCTCGCTCTGGAAAATCGTCACCAGGTACGATCAAGGGAGTATGGAAATCGGGCTTACTGTGAGACGGCCATCGCATCGTCAGCCGTAGCCGTGTACGGCAGTCCATGAGCAGCGCCGAGAGCGGGAACGGTTGTGAGTAAGAGTGGGCGGATATTGTGACTCAAAAGCGTGGCTGGACGACACTTGAGGGGACACCCCGTACGGCCAACAAGGTCCTTGCAGCACGAAGTACAGAATACATGTCCTGTGGAAAGGCTATGAGAGAGCCGGTAAGTGAGGGAGTTATTATACGCACCGCACGGTAGGTAGCTGGCTGGACAACCAACATTGTCGAGGACTGAGAAACAGACGCCGCACAGAATATGCATATTGTTTGGATAGGGGACGGAAACGGGGGGGTAACGAAACCAGGCGCGGGCGACTGCGCAATTTTATGCTCAATCTCTTCATCAAGGCCACGGGTACAGGGCCTATCATCCAAGCACAGAATTCGCCACAGGTCATTGTTTGACAAGAAGGTACAATAAGCATTGTACTCAGTGAGAGCATCGGCGCATCCGAGCACCAAGAGTCAAGGCGATGGGACAATGGACAGTGGCTGGATGGAGAGCCCTAGAGGTAGGGTTACATCTCTGAATGTGTCCGGACTGTGAGTCTCGCTAGACTGGACCAATAGTGGTGAGGAAAAGAAGGGCTTAATAGATGGTGACGTTAATGGGGAGGGGCATTTGTTGTTTCCCAGGAAGTCTGGATCCTCAGGACCGTTCAGCAGTCGTCTTCGTCAAAGCGATGCAACCGTACCTGTCGACTACGAGCTAAACGGCTCGCAAAGGCACGATACGAAAATGTTGCGAAAAGATTCACGAGACTACTGGCTGAAAGGCAATAGTAGTCGGACTGTTTGTTCTTGTTGATCAACTAAAGCGTGGGCCAATAGCCACTTCCCGGCCCTGACGCCCGGTTATGCTTGCCCTTTCAATCACCATGTAAGAGAGGTAGAAGTGTTCAGCGTTCAATCCTCGATGGCAAGCCAATGAATTCCGATAAAAACTCTCTTGCCACTGACCGATCAATACCTTCTTGCTTACCCTCTGACTTATCCAGTGGTAATTATAAGCAATGATACGGATGAGTAAATTGCACAACCGTTCTGGTTTTAAGAGCTAAGGACATAATGTACACAAGCTATTTGGTTCGCCAGGCATCTGTTAGACTCCGAGAACATGACCAGGGGATGCTTCGAGTCGGGAAGCTGTCCCGCATCGGAACTGCCTGAATTTGAGTTGGTGAACCTATTGGGCTGTTGAGCACTGGTGGAGTTGTGTGTACAAAATGGAAACCATTGGTCTCACCTGTTGCTGAAGCAATGCTACTTGCGAATCGAGAAAATCACCAAGCGAGAGCTCCAATTCTAATCGTTGTTGGGCTCGATGCATGTACATCAGTGAGCGCTTGTGATCGAGGATGGCTGTATACAATTGAAGGTGAAGACGAGAAGCGGTGCTTGAGTGATTTTGAAGGTGCGAATTTCTAGCCGAGATGAGGCTGGAAATGGCATTGCACCGGACTTCATGGAAATGGAGCGCAGTGTTGGTGGATTTGAGGGCACTAAACCATGGAGGGAGTCATGGATGAGCGACGAAAGGAATTGGTGAAAGGTCCTTACCCAAGCAGAGCCGTAGATTCGTGGAGTTCCTTGAGTGGGACCAAGGAAATAGTGAGGCCTCTCACGTCCCTGTGTCGCAAAGCGGCACAATTGCGACATTTGAGAGGGCATCCAGAAGACCTCGATATGAGCTTGAGACAGCACGGTTCGCAAAGAACATGACCTATGCGGGAATGAATACGAACGTTAACGAGGGGTGGAACGTTCAACAAGAGGGTCGATCGAACTAACCACAGGCGACACGGTACGCAGGTCTTGCGACTGGATGAAGCGGTTCGAAACAGATCCCACAAGCGGGCCACATCACGGTAGAGTTGATATCAAGGGCCGGAAGGGAGGGAGGGAACTGAGGATATAGTGGGGGGGGAGAGGGAAGACAGAGCGTCGTGAGAGAGGACGCCCACGAATCCTCGACCTTTTTAACTTCTACAGGCTCTAGAGATGACATAAGAGGAAGATATCGAGCGAGATTCAGCAAGATTTAGAGCCTCTGGCAATTTCATCTTTGTCGTCGTGGTCGGTTGAAAACTGCCCACGCTTGTTAGCATGACATGGACGGTATCCCAAATATGGCTGGACTCACCTCTCCCTCATTTGGATCACACCTCGTTAAAATCACACAGGTCGGGATCCCATATATAGGGTCGAGCCCGTTATCCCGGCCGGTATTCTATACATGGAGCTACTCTGTTCACTCTTCCTTTCGCCGTACAGATAGATCTCTTTCAGCTGGGCTACCCGCGTTGACCATCCCAATGCAGATAAAAGCCAGGTGGTCAGGAAGAATCCGCATACCGTCCTTCCCCTTCTTTCTAGCTAAACATGCCTTCCGAGACCCTGACCATCAGCTCGAACATCACGGTCTCTTCTTCCTTGTCCAGACGACTGCTCCGCCTCGCCCGTCAACGCAGCAAGTCGAAGTCGAGCGCGAAAGACAAGGCTCATAATTCAAGGGCGAGGACTACCTCTAAGGCGAGGGCTGGATCGACCAGCAGGAGTCCCACTCCGAAGTCGACGTCTCCGTTGCAGTCACCGATGTCCTCAGTTACTGAGGTCTTCGATCCTGATCGTCATGTAAGTCCCCAGGTCTCGCCCTGATAGAATTAAGCCGAGTGGACTCACCTGTGCTGGAATCGCTTGCATAGAACTTCGGCAACGCGGCAAGCGACGCAAGAGATCGCTTGCTCGAACCCTTCCAAGCCCCTTCAAACGCTTCTAGAGAGGAGCCTCACTTTGAACCGGACGGCGAAAACGTCTTCTGGAATCCTTGGCTCAACAGCGCCATCGAAGACGAGGACTATCCGATGGGCGACCCGGAAGGCGAAGACGCACCAGGCCCAGCAGCCATTTGTGATGTGCGTTGAAACCTGCTCCCCACGGCGCGAGCATTTGACTGAAATGGCTTTCCCTTGTAGCACGCCCTTCTCGTCGCTTCCCTGCGAGAAGTGACCCAGAATATCGACGCCCTCAACCACGCCCTGACCCCCTCCTCCACTTGACACAAGACCTTCTCCCCANCTGATATCTTGTAGAATCCGGTTATCATGTCAGAAAATTTGCGTTTGTATTGACTTCGTTGGAATAAAATCGCCGTCACGGTGCAAAACAAGTCGGATTGACAAAACACTGCACTACAAGTTGAAACGACGCCATGCCCGATCGCGAACCTGACGTGTATTGTGAGCCATTATGACCGTGATCACACAGCAAAGCGATGAATGAAGTGCTTACCGAGCGACACTGAGAAGTTGGAAAGGCTACCAGAGAGGCTTCGGGAAGTTTGAGTGAGGGTCCTGGGCAATCGTTATGGTCATGGATTGCGAATAACGAGCGACCCCCCCTCACCCAGAGACCGCACTGTCCGCACAAGCCGAGAGACTTAGTGATGACTTCAAGTGCTCTATGAAGAAAGTTGGGCGAGCAGCAGCGCCGTAAGCCAGGCCGGGTGGCCAGACCACCATCCCACGTTGGTCTGCCCTCACATGTGGTCATCGAGACCTGGCCAGTGTCCTAGATATCCAGGCATCGTCACTATAAGCTTGCAAAGAGCCTTATCGAAACTCACCTAGGACCAGCACTGACCCCTGAATGGTCAACTTAGAACATTTTCGCCCTCGTCGAGTGCCTGTACGGAAGATTGGGCAGATACAAGAGCAAGACGTTGCCTGGCCGGAGTCGTGTTGACCACCTGCTTCTGTGTCAAATAAGGCCAAATTCGGGTGGATTAAGCGCTCCTGTAATCGAGCAGACATTTACACTAGGAGGGTATATACACGTTCAATGAGAAAGAAATTGAATATTTACTTTAGCAGGCCTTATCTGTAGCGGAGAGACCAGAAGAAACGATATTAACTAGCAATGAGTGTCCAGCGTATGTCCAGCGTATGTACCCAACCGCCAACTTGGTTGAACCATAGTTTGCCGCTCTCGTAGCATCCCCATCTCGTGCGAAGACAAGGATGTATTCATATCCGCGATAGGCTGAGTGCTGAGATTATAGGAGTACTGTTAAGCATTCGGAAACTTCCTGCATACGTAGCTACGGCCACGGTCAAAACTCTTAAGCAGAGGGAATCAGGAAGAACCAACTCACCTTCGAGCCCCGATACGAGCGTACAGCAACTTTCTCCGATCGTAAGTGAGGAAAGCCTCATGTACTCCATGACCATTCGTTCCAGCAAGGTCATAGCCATGCAATTGAGCAGACATAGGCTGACTATCCTGAGCGGAGCTATTAGACCAACCCAAGCTCTTTTGCAGTTCGACGAAACCCAAGCTCTTCTGCAACTCAGCGAACCTCCCGAACAAACATATCGTTGATGGTGTGCAGCGATTAGGTCTCTCGACAAACTCTCGGAAAGCCTTGATCCATTTGCACTGATGGCCCTTCAGCTCCTGGGGAAGATCGAATGAGATGGCGTGGAGGTTTGGCAGGAGGCTTCTATCTTCTATGTCCTCAAAGATACCATCATGGAGTGAAGAAACCTTGAGAACCAGTGTTTGGACTGTAGGCAGCACCTGGAAAAGGTCAATTATGCCTTTTTTATCCAGTACTACCAAGTCGACACGTAGATTGAGGACCGTACACTGGCTGCGCCGTACAAGTTCTTGAACGACCTGAGATGTTGAGATATCGAGTGGGATCTCCTTCAAATTGGGGCCTTTCAGCTCGAAAGTTGTCAAAGAGGGAAGGATAACTTTGCGGAGCAAAGACATCGTGCTGTGCACATGCGCTACCACGAGATGACGAAGCCGGTCGTGACAGATGAGGGGGTAGGCAGAAGGCGCGGATGGTGGCTCTGGTGTGATATCAAGCCCAAGCAGGGCCAGATACTCGAGATTATTGCCATGTTGTAAAATGAAGAAGAATAGAGGGAGTGTCATCTGTGGGGCTCTCCCAGAGAGCTCCAGCCGCGAGAGGGATCGGAGAGGAAACGGGTCTTCAGCATCCAGTTGCCATCGAATGACCTGGAACTTCAAGTCACGTAACTTTGGACATATCTTGTTGAAGTTGAGTGAAGGCCCACTCAAGGAACCGGTGCTGGATACGTCGAGGTTCTGGAGCATGGGCCAACATGGACTGCGTCGCTTGATGTAATGCCTCATCGCCGTTCCAAAGAGGTTATCGAGCCACCTGGCGTTTGCTCTGGACGAACTTCCGACGTGGAATTCGAGTTTCGCCCAGTTCTTTTCTGACACCAGGTAGCTATTGAGGAGTTGGGTCGGCCAACTAGTCTTGCTGACCGCGACAAAGAGCGATAGAGTCAACGGGCGCCCTCGAGCACGCTGGTACCAAGTTTTCAAAGACGTGATCATGCTTTCGAGGTAGTGTTTAACCGCTTCAGGGCTACCTCCGAGTTTGCCTTCCAATGTGACGCTAGTGCCCGACCAGAATTGGGGGTTGGCGAGTAAGACGTCGCGCCAACGCCTGCAAACGAGACCCGCTGTTTCCAGCTGTGATCGATTATCATGGAACTCGATAAACTGGAATATCAAAACTAGCGTCTCTGTAGAAATGCGGTCGCCGACGCCAACGAAATTGATAGGGTTTTGAAGTCGAGCGAGTTGGTGCATTGGTTGAGACTTAAAGCAGTGAGGGGAGGGAGCGAGAGCGGTAACGGGGGGAAAAACTGGCTATTTGAAATATACACCAAGCCTTTTCAATGGGTACTTCAAACAACGCGTTCCAAATCTGGAGGCTGAGAGGGAGTGGCGGCACAACGCCAGAACAAGGTCTGCACCAACGATCGGTGACTCGGGACTCTATCATGAGTTGTGAAGTAAGGAAGTCAGGAACGTTAACGAGAAATACAAGAGACCGTCAGGATAATATTGATCTGCTGGTCCAAGCACGGCAATGGCTTTCCATCTTGAGTCAACAAGTGTAAACACTGGTGATCGGAACTGTTACGCCTCCCTCGCTTCATTGGTATGCTCTCTCCATCTTACATATAGCAAGTATCGCCTTTCGAGTGGCAATTTCGAGAACATGAGGCGTGTAGGAGCCAAGGAGACGCAACAGCCGAATCGGAGAAACAAGGAGAGCGGTGCGAGGCACAGGCGCAGAATTGGAGCTTGGAAGAGCTAAGACAACGCGGAGACTGATGTAGATCGATAGCGAGATGACGATGGAATTTGCCTCATATAATTTCCCAATGTTCGTCATGTAGCTCAAGACCATCACGCTACTCAACCTCAAGGAGCAGGTGTTTCCGGCAATGAACGCTATCAGCTCCAAATCTGTCCCGAGGAGTTGCCATTCGTTCATCGTAAATAGGAGATACATGTAAATAACGATAATACATGGTTGGGTTCAAAGACCTTGGGCGTGGGTCACCGAACATCCGGTGCCTAGAGACTTGCCTTGTAGGAGTACATGCTCGAGACTTTCGCGTTGGCACTGGATCTGAAGGAGTGTCAGTATATGGATGTGAGGACAGAAGGATCGCACTTCACGGACCATACTTCTGAGATCGCTGAATTCTTTTGCAAGTTTCTTGGCAGATAGTCTCTCACCAACAAGCAAGAAATACGACCGAGTAGATAGGGTGTTGGTCGCTATCATCACCTTCTTGAGAGCGGTCTGTCGAGCCATGATGCGCTTCCCCTCTGCGAGAAGATAATCCTTGACGATTTCGGCAACCTTGATAGCTTGGATGTAATAGGCCCCTCTGGCTTCGAGCACTTCCTGCTGGACGCGACTGCAAATACTGGCTCTAGGAAATCGTCAAGGCACGATCAAAGTAGCATAAAGAGCGTGCTCACTGCGAGACGGCGATCAGATCGTCGACTGCAGCCGCGTACTGAGCGGCACCGTAGATGGGAACGGTTGTAAGTTTGAGAAGGCGAATATCTTGGCGAAGGAGCGTCGCTGTACGACAGTTGAAGGGACACGTCGCATGGTCAACAAGTTCCTCGCAGCACGAAGTACAGAATACATGTCCTGTAGAGGGAGAAAAAACGATAAGATGGCCGGTAAGGTGAGAGGAGGATGCCAGTCTACGCACCGCATGGGAGGTAGCTGGCTGGACAGTCAACATTGTTGAGGACGGAGAGGCAGACACCGCAGAGGATATGCATCCGAGACAGTCTGGTTGAGAGAAAGGGCGGCAAAAAGAGGGTGGGTGGCTGCGCCAATTTATACTCAATTCCTTTACCAGCATAGAACGGATGATATACCAATCATTAATTGATATCCAGGAGGACAACAGATCTCATAATGAGAGAAATGGCGCCAAGAATTCGCTATGATGGCGAGGAGTGGCTGGACGACGCGTACGACCGAGCGCTAAGCCAGCTCTGCAACACCACGAGAGCTATGACAATCATCGTTTGGTATTCAGGTGAACAATGGCATTCGTCACCTTCCGCTGGACGCCCGGAGCCTGGTATTGAACGATCGCAGGCCCCGTCAGGGCTATGGCCACTGAAGTGGGAAGGCACAATGGGACAACACGCCCGAGCAACAGGGCCCTGGAATAGTACTGCCAGTCCATGCCTTTGATCAGGCGTACTCCCTGAACGAGAACAACCGATACTCACCTGGAAACCATGATCATGCAGTCATCAGCTGGGTCCACGGCAAAATTCAAAGAAGCGTGCCCTGAAAGAGCTGACGTTGTTGTCTGAAAGAAAAGGCCCGCGTCGGAGCACAAGCAGGGACGTAGGCACGTTGCCTGAGAGCATGTACAACAAATGCGATGAATACAACAGAACAGATATAGCTGGGGTAATATATATCGCAGTGAACGTCATAATGAGCTCTTGGCAACGATCATATGGCGATAATCAGCTTGCCCTTGACATCTGGGTTGCGCCGCACCCGAGTCACTGGCGCATAGACACAGGCGTATGCAACAGGTACAGGCAAGAAGCACTCGAAGGGGATGAAAAAGGGCATTTCATCAACGCCAAACTGCCGGGTCCGGCAAAAACGCTCAAGGGTGCAAAAATCGAGGTATTTTTACACACCAAGACGTTCGTGCCTGAATGAATTTCAAGAGCCCAAAACACATCAGCGTACTGCAAAGGGGCCTCAGTATCTGAGTCCACTCTTTTCCGTACTCGAATGTAGTATTTTCATGTCTTGTTTCGGTCAGAGGCAACTGGTCCTATCCAAGTTCCATCCAAGCCCAAGGACGGCCACGCCTTCCCAGTTCAACAAGCATAAACATCCTTATTTGGAAGGATTGCATCCCGATCAGAGAACATATCCGTATGTGGGCAGTTGATCAACAACCATTCCGCAAGTCCAAGTCTGCAGACGGGGCCTTGTTCGATGTGCTCGACAAATCGGGAAATCACCTCTGACTGAACCGAAGTACAAAAGCTACCGTAATCGGTCACTGCCTCCTTAGGGATTAAATACCTGGCCACTTGGGCTGGCTGGCTCATCCCCGACGATGGAAATCTCGACACCCTCACCTCTTTTTCCTGGTGGTGCTCTTCCTCCTCCCGGGAATGTCACCACCACTCCCGATCAGAATACGCTCACTACCATAGCTTGTGGTGCATGCGATCGACCACTGTTTGAGCCTGACGAGCGCTTTGGAACCTTGGAGTGCTGCAGTACGTCGTCGTCTAGTTCTTGTGCCCGCTCCCTCCGTCATGTCATTGCCCAGATAAAATACTTTGCGCCGGATGTATTCAAATCTCTTTGCCTCTTGAGCCGGATAGCCACGAGCTACGTCACTGCCCCGCCTGTCAGCATGCTATTCCAATCCGTCGCCGGATGAGGACCCTCTTCTTCACTCGCTGCGACGACGACCCACTCTCCCAGGAGTCCGACAAGCGCAGGAGGGAGTTGGCCCAAAAGTTAGCGTTCTCTGAATCTTCAAACGAGTTTGACCTTCAATCTGACGCATTGATTTGACAGGGACCCAGCTCACCAGACCCGATTGGAGAATATCCACACGCTTGAGTCTCGTACGCAGGCTCTCGAGAAGCAATACAAAGACTTGAAAGAGCGAAAGGCATCAATCAGCAAGGAGAACCAGGAACGTCGCCTTTCTTTAGCCGAGGCCCAAAGGAGGGTATCCCAGCTTGAAGCTTCTTCGGCTCACGCGGAAAAGCTGTTCAAAGTACAGCGGGAAAACAATGATCAAACAAGAACGCTCATCAAACAAGCAGAGGAGGAGGTGGGTCTCGTTTGCTAATTCCGCTTCCTGTTCACTCTTACTCAACTCTCAACTCCCGTGTAGTTGAGATCGTTGCAAGAACAAGCCCAGGCCGTCTCTAAATTGGCCACATCCGTTGGTGGTATCTCGTTGGACCTATCCTTTGTACCTCCAAGCTTGCAATCCTCAGATGCCCCTGCCATCACGGATTCTGACGACACTCAGGACATTGCCCTTTCTCCAAGCTCCGGGAGCGCTATGACGACCCCATCTGATTGGGGCAAGAGGGATGGTGGCAGCATCCAGGATTACGACCCCTGGAGCGATGACAATCAGTCTTACGAAGAGGAGGAGGAAGAGGACGGGGAGGGGTTAGACAAAGAAGAGGACTTAGATGACGATGAGGTTGAGCCTGACCCCTCCATCCACATGTTGGTGGACGAATTGGATCAGTCTACGTAATAATCCGACTGCACCTGCCCTTTCATTGAAAGCGATAAGCAATATATACCGTGACTTATAATAAGTTCTATGATAATCACACCTTTCTGCAACTCGAAAGCTTCGGGCGAGATATCTCAAGCTTTATTTGGGCTTTAAACATGGAGTCTGTATTCTTCACTGCACGTAAAGATGCGTCCAAACTCGTCTGGAATTAGGTATCATCCCTGGCGCTGAGGGCCAATCCATACGACCGCCAGATGCACGAGTCGGTCCACGACCAGCCAGTTCCAGTTCCTACAGCTCGACTCGATTGGTAAGTACCTCTGTTCTCTTTTGCCAGTGTATGATCACGGGAATGGATACTCGACATCAGGTTAGGGTCAAGCTCGACACGGAGCTACTTCCATAATGAAGATTGGGACGGGGAGATGAGGGTCGTTGAGCTCGGATGTTGAAGCTCCTCTCAGCAAGGAAACTGCGGATAGCATGAGGTCCGAGTGGCGGCTGATCGCTGAACTTACTTCATGCCTATACTTCTCGAAATGAATGTTGTCCTCAAAGGTTGGAGCCTCCGACAGCCTCAAGAGAATCCGGCACTGCTCATATGAATGCCGTTGCGTTGTATTCTAACGCTACAGGTGAGTAATGCCCGCCCAGATTGTCGAAAGAAGGTATAAAAGGGATCGATAGAGTCTTTATCCTAGTGCCGACTAGCCGCTGTTTGTGGTTGTGTAAGTCGGAAGTGACTGGTCAACATGTGTCTGGCTCCCAGGCCTCAGGCCTGACCGTCATACCAACCTCTTGTGCAACCTCGGACGTCCTGAAGAGCTGCAGTCATCGGCTGCCATCTTCTCGCGGAAAATATATCCAGCTTCAGAATCCAGAGGATTTCGGGCTGTGCAGCCAACGAGATTGTCGCCATTTCGCGATCTTGGTATTTCTTGCTCCGCGTCGTATTCTTGCTGTTTTTTTGACATCTCGCCCAGGCAATTGAAGGAGCTAAAAAGATCTCGAGTGAAGTCGTGTGTGGCCACAGAGCTGAGAAAAGCGTTGCCAATCGAGACGAAGATGACGAATTGCTGACCTCAAGGTGTGCGCTTCAGCTTGCGAGTAGCTGGTGTTGGTTTCCGGCTCACTGGGAAGACAAGTTCAAGTTCGGCGTCTGGTTATCACTCTCCCTATGACACCCACGCATGTTCAAGCAACACCGTGAGCGCAGCCGTTTCAAGATCCGGTACCAGCCGCCCACCACTCGCGGCCGATCCTTCTCGATCCACGTACGCCTTCATATCAGTCCACTGGTTCTCCTCTGACTTTGATCACCTACGCAGCCTGGGAGATTGAGAAGAGAAAGGACGTACGCACCCAGCGGCTTCACTCTAGTTTCGAACTGCTGATAGGCCAGTGCGTATCTCTCGGACGACTTGACTGCTGAACGGCCTCCAAGCTCCAGACTTGCAGGGAACAACGAAAGTCTCACTATTCCCGCCACCTATCATGGCTTTTTCGCTGCCTGACTTCTCCGCATTCCCGTCCAGTGGAGTGAGAGTCATGGGCCCTTCATCCAGCCACTGTCCATTGACCCACCGCCTCGGCTCTCGGTGCTTGGATGTGCGGGTCCTCTCAGCACAATGCCCATTGTCCGTCTTGCTATCAGACAATGGTCTGTGGAGAAGTCAGTGCTTGGACGTGGCCGCCCTTTGCCCGTGCTCGTGGCGGAGGGATCCAATATAAAATGGTGCAGTCACCCGCTCTGGTTTCTTCGCCCCCTGTTTCCGTCCTCTCATCAAGACCATATGCATATCCTTTGCGGCGTCTGCTTCTCATTCCTCGACAATATCGGCTGTCCAGCCAGCTACTTACCATGTGGTCATCACGTCTTCGGTGAAGTTTCGACATTCCCATACAGTCTCTTGAATAGAAATGTAAAGTATTGCAATATCCAAAAACCCTGTCGTGATTACAGACCACTTGATAAAGCTGTACAAGCGACCCTGAGGTTTGTGAACACCAACAGAAGCAGAAGTCTTCCAGATGCTTTCATGGCTCCAAGACAATATATACATTTGTGGATCTTGTGAAGTATATCAAGGAAAACACTTTTTCAAAGCTGAGAAATCGTCGTCAAACATGGAACACTTGTGCACTTGAGCGTCAAGGTAAGATCCACCTTCGATTATCATTCATGGTAGAGTTTGTGCGCTACCACATATCTGTCAGGCGTGCGCCGTCTGATATGGCTTTGGTGATATTGTGAAACATGTCAACCACAACATTCTTATGCGAGCGAGGATCCATTGCTAGGCATGAACTAGCGGGACACCCGGTCACTAAGATAATTGATCCCTTGGATTATCAACTATGGCATTCTTATCACGAGCGAGAGTCCATTATCAGATGTGAACTGGTGGGTCACATTATCAACCACAACATTCTGATTGAACGGCGAGAATCCATTGTCACACACAAACCGGTGAGATACCTGATCACTAAGATAATATATACTTTTGATTATATGCTGTGTTGGAGATTATTGAAGCTAGCGCACTTATCGGTATGGCTTGCCTGGTAAGGAAGCCCAACTGTTTCACTGGTCGATCACACGCCAAAGGTACATCAGGTGTTATAGGGCTCGGGGTTGCTGATAGGGCGTAGAACACTGACAATTATTGACAAGGCCTTAGAACATAAATCGTTGGCGAACGTCTTGTACGGTTGACAACTCGAGCAAGGCACGTAACATTATTTAAGTTCCATCAGGGTAGGCAAGGTTGGCAGAATATGTCCTGATGATGCACCTGGCAAGGTTATGGAAGACGGCTTTGCCTTGAACTTCTAGCAACCAATACAGTACTTATCTGCTTGAGAGCCCCTCGCCAACCACAACAGTCTTTTGAGTTCCTTGTCGCAATCTTAAAGCTTATTCAGAAGATATGGCCTTTCGTCACTTATGTACGCCGGATGAAGCTCAATCATTGTCGATTGTCAAGGTAAATTAGGGGACACAAATACATACACAAACACAAATAGTAAACGACAAATGAATATCTAATTGGTGTCCTCAACAGGCGGAATCAACCCAAAAGCACCGTTGGGGTGACGAGATCTCAAAGTCCTCACAGGTGGTAGCTTGAAACTCAGGTTCTTGGAACCCTTGGACGATGAACCCTTGGGGACGTCGGGTTGGGCCCGACCTTTACCCTTTGAATCCTTGCCTATACCCGAGTTCTTGACCTTACCTGCCTCTTTGTCCCCGCCGGACACCTTCCGTGATGGTTTGAGCGTCTTCAGAGAAGAACCAGGGACTGAGCGATCTTCAGGTGGGACGGAAGCTTGAGGATCTTCATCGCCGCAATAGTCGTAAGCGCCCTCTTCATCGTAGCCATCCCCATCATCATCGTCATTGCCAAATCTAACGGCACCCTCCTCGCCTTCGTCCGCATCATCCTGATCCTGATCCGAGGGTTCTTCAGAACTCATGGCCTTCTCAAAAGCAGCACGCCTCGCTCTAATCAGGGCCAGGGCACTGTTCTCGGGAGCAACACGACGAACGGCTGACGAAGCTGGAAATATTCTCCTGTCAAACATTGAGCAAAGGGGAACACGGGCAGGATTGCAGGGACTCACTTATTCCACCAAGAGAGAAGCTCTTTCACTTCTGCATCTTCTTTCGGGTCGTCCAAGAGCTCAAGGATAGATCGGTAGAATGTCTCAGAGTCGGTATCACGATCCGAGCGAGTGAAAACACTGGCTGAGCTTAGAGCAAATCGAATCTAAATATTTTGTTAAGGCAAAGACATGGACGGAGTAGTAAGTCATACCTGTGTCGCCACGTAAGCAATCGAAGCTCGGGTGACCTTTGTCATCCCATGAATGATAGCATTGCCAGATCGCGTAGCACGAGGGGTATCATCAGTTGAGCTCGGGGAAGTGAAGATATGCTTGAAGCCCTGTGATTGATGAGTGCCTTGCATTCAGACAAAGAGGTACAGAACACACTAAAACAAGAATTCGGTTGCGCAGAAGACCGGCCCACGGGTCGCTTGGGTCGAATTTCTCGTCCTTGTAGAGGAAAAGAGGCCAGGTATCGCCAGTGGGTATGAGTTCTTTATTCCTGAGGGCATTCTTTGTCCTGGAACAGGCATGAAGTTGGAAGGTGCCGCTGACATCGAAGGATGCATCGAGGACTCACGCGGGGTCTGACCAGTTCAAGTTAACAGGGCAAAGCAGGTAACCAGTTCGCGAGTGGTTATACCCGCGGTCATACTTGGAGTTGCGGGAAAGAGGGGGGGTGAGGGGTGAGTTGTCTTCAGGAGTAATCCAATCCAATACCGGCCCCTTGACACTGCGAGTGTCGTCGGAGCGAGCACTATTTGCTCCTTTCTGAATCTCACCAATCGTTCAGAACTGACGGGACGATACGAGATGGGCTGCCGACCTACCAAACTGGCTATTTGATTCAACTCATCTTCATCCGCGTTGAGGACTGTCGTATCAAGGCCGGGAACCATCCGGGTGAGCTTCCAAAATACATGATAGATGCGGCGTTCTCTAAATTGAATGAGCCTTCAAACGGACGCAATAACTAAATTGAACACGTACTCAAGAGTGACTGGAGGGTTGTCGGAGCTGGCTTCTATCCCAATCTGAAGCAAACTACGAATGTTGGCAAAGGCGTACACCGTCCTACCAAAATGGCGGCCATGGTGGACCAGAGGATCACTTTTGACACTAGAGGGAACACACGTCACTAAACAGGAACAACTCTGCGAGGTGAATACTCACGCTTTCCTGCGTCCAGGCCAGTCCAAGGGGTCCGATGCTGGACGCTTGAGACCCCCTCCATTAGTAGGGCGGGAGGTGCCGTATCGCAAGGGGCTGTTCTCCTTGTCGGATTCTTCGGCAGCACCGTTGGGGTTTAGGACGACGCGATAAGGAGGCATGGTTTAATGGGTAGTCTTTGAAAGTAGTAAGCAGCAGTGAGGTATCGGGGGAATTGAATGCTTCCAACCTTCAACCTTCCCCTTTATATAGCTATCTGGAGCCCGAGGGAGTGGAGAAATCGGTGGTAGATCTCAATATCCATGGATGGTGTTTGGGAGGCCATATGAGGGCAGGTGACGCCATATGCAGGATCGAGATACTGGCCTTCAGAGTGCGAAGTTCGGGCTGAAAAGTCAGGGTAGCACATCAATTTTTGATCTCAGTTCCACTCTACGGCCACGTTCCATGATGTCACTTCTGATTGCTGATGCGCACCCGCGCCCCTAATTCACCAGTCCATCGTTACAAGAAGCAGCTCCACTGCAGGGTACGCAGTAGGACCAAGTTCCGGCGAAAGCAGGCTGCGAGTAGGTAGGTTTGTTGGTTCCAATGGCATTGAACGAAATTAGTAGCCTGAACGTGCTCAACAGTCTGCAGCCATGGATTACGACCTTTGAATACAAGTACGGGTACGAGTACGGTTTGTGAGCTGGTTTTGTTTCTCGTCCTTCGAGCATTTGCAGAGGGAGTGTTGAGTCGTAATTGGTCCTTCAGGCACCTTTTTTGACCAATGACATTGACTTGTGTGCAAGATGCAAGAAGCACGATACAGCACAAAAAAGCAAGATGTCGTCTATGATGTATGACGCTGCCTCAGTGGGTTTCTCAAGCCCAAGGATCACACGTACTGGCATGCGGGGTCACAACTTGTGTCCACGTCAGTTTGAGGGGGATGGAGGACGTCCCCCC
>SDEE01000818.1:0-20830 GCA_004126415.1 Candolleomyces aberdarensis
CCGCAAGAAGCTGCACTATTGTCCAAATTCAACGGGGAGCTCAATAATGTTTTGTTTTCCGCATGCGAGAAGTGCCGAGAACGAGATTTTTCGCTGAACATTGTTGAGGGAAAATGCTCAGCATGCCGCAGAGACAATAGTGATCCTGCACGGAAGTGGTCGGGAAAAAACAAATCTCAGCCAGGTAATCCGTGAGCCCAGCCAGCAGCTCATGGGCTCTAATCAAAGATCCCTCAGCTTAAAGGCTGAGCTTGGCTGAGCTTGAGATGTTCCAAATGTCGTGGGCAGTGACTTTTCACAAATCACAAGGCCTTACTCTTGGTAAAGTTTGTCTTCGCCTGGGCAGTCGTGAATTTGCAACAGGCTTGACGTTTGTTGCGTTATCTCGAATTACAAGAATGGACGACATTCTCCTCATGGAAAATATAGATTATAGTCGATTTCAAAAGCTTGGTGGTACTATCTTCAGTATTGGTGTGAGGACTATGCGCGTAAACACAGCAGTAATGGTCAGGTGTAGAGTATGGAAAAGGGCTTCTTTGTGTTTTCATCACCTCAAAGTCGACACTGCATGAAAACTCGAATTCAACATTGTGTGAAAAAACCAGGATCAAGGCTCGCGAAGCGAGCTAGGCCGATGCGGCGGCCCAAATACCTTGTTCATTCCCACCCACGCTAATGAGGATTGATGAATCTGTTCGCTGTCCTACGTTTGGCATATTTATTTATATCCATGGTTCATATACCCCACGAGCAATACTTTGGGTGTTTGAGCATTTTCAAGTTGTGGTATGAAAGTTATACTCTCCTACAAAGTACGGGTATCACCACAGAGCAATGGACACGAGACCGAATTCACAAGAATGTCATCCTCGCTGGTGAAAGGTTTATAGTGACCAGTAGGGCCAGAAAATGCCTCGGTACACGCCGTGCGAAGCATCGGCCCACTTGGCACAGGTCCGATCTCGAGTATGAGAGGCGTCTTTAATCGGGTTGAGGAGTTCGTAAAGACCTGAACCGCGAATGATAGGGAGATAAACAGAAAATCGCCGTAACCGATCAGTAGGCACTAACTTTTCTCGTGGGCGCTCACGACGATGTGCTGATTTACGTGGCCTTCGACATGCAGGGCATTCAGCTGGCCAACGTTCGTGTTCTGTGAACACTGGAACAGGTTCATGGTTAGAGAATCCCGTCGAAGGAGGTTGGCGGAAGGAGTGGGAGGTGATTGAGATCGATAAAGATCTCATAATGGTACAAAGAGGTCAAAACAATCGAATTGGGGGCATTGTGGGCGCGCGCCTGTCTGGCGCTTGTCATCTCTCGCCGTGGAGCCGGCCCGGGTCGCCGGTCTCACGGCGACCTCCGAGTCCTCCGGGTCGACGTTCCCATCCCTTCGTCCCGTCGATGGCAGTTCAGAGTTCTCCTGATGATCAGGTCAACGGCGTACATCACTCCTGACCAACAAATTTCCTTGATAAACGGGAAACTCGACATGTTAGAGCTGCAGTGATGGGAGAAGGAAGAGCCTCGGAAAGTTTCCGTGGGCGTGGCGCCCACGAGAACAAGGACAGCCCCGAAGACAAGCTTTTCACTGCCAATGACGTGGTTCATGCTCTCCGTTCGGTGAACAATTGAGTTAACACCCACCATCGACACCGCTCTTCTACAGCACTCCATACAAAACCCAGCACCCACCAGCACTCCCTTTGAAGGCAGCTAGCAGGTCGAAGCCGCTTGGGGCCTAGGTGAGTGACCTATTGCGCTGCTTTGGCGCCGAAATACTGACCTAGACTGCAGGAGTCGGTCAAACGTCCGAAATGTACACCCTGCAGATTCAGCTTCGATACACAGTGGCCATAGCTGAGCGGTGGTCGAAATGGAGCAAGTCCAAGGTCGAAGTCGAGGTGAAGCAACTCTTTCGAGATATGAAGGTCCCAAACCTGGGAATACTGGGCAATATCAACCTCGAGTTGGGAGACAGAATCACATTCGTGCAATGTCGCGCCAAACGCCACTCGGTCGGTTTTTCTCCTGTAACTCGACGCTCCTTTGCTGAACTGCATCCTCTAGTCACTCTATCAAGACTTTGCGACGCTGAAAGAAGCTTTGGCCGACGGAAGGTTTGCAGAGATATGGGAGAAGAAGGGAATGTACGTCACCGGTGCCATTGCTCTTGATATTAAGCCGCTCATAAACGGAACAGCGTATCTATTCAACTCAAAGAGATCAACGGTGGACTACCCGCAGAAAACCATCCGACGAAATGGGTCTATTCTGCAGTACCTGGGAATCTGCCGGTAAAGCCAGAGCGCGAGTCACTATCTGTACCCGCAGCTACCACATGTGCTACCAGCGCTTCCGCAGCGTCAGGAGCTGAACAACGGCGCCTCGCTCGTGCCTTAGAAGTTTCCAATGACGCCAAGTTCCCTTCAAGTCTATCGAACCCGCTTTCCCAAGGCCATCCGTCCTCGCTCAACCCCCTTTCTCCTCTCTCAGCGATGCAACAACATCCAGCTTGGGCCAATGCTGTTCAACGCGGCAACATCGACTGCGGCAGCTCAGACAAACACCCCACATCGTCCTCTTCAAGCGCCGGTAACATGCCCTTGTTGCCTGCTCCCATGCCTTCCGGTACATGGTCCAACTTTGATGCACCCCTTTCAACCACAACTTCCTCTCCTTCAAGTACCTCCGCCGCTCCCATGAACCGACAACCCATACCCCCGCTACCCTCACGTCGCCGCCATCGCCCCACCACAGAGGTCACCGTTGATCCCATTCTACTCTTACCTGCCCTCTCGCTTCCGCACCCATCTGTTCACGATGCAACGGTCCGCGGCGATTCCAAGCCTGCAGAAACCAGCAGCAATATGAACGACAAATCTGAACTCATGACTGTAACTTCCCCTCCCTATATCCCCAGTTCACCTCCTTATATACCCTCTTCACCACCCTACCGACCGACAACTCCGCGGATCGACGTCGCCGTTGTCGATTCAAGCAAGACCACACGCCCCAAAGAGGCCGATGGTGTTTTGAAGAGCTCGCCGCCGATCATGTCCAAGAGGCCGTTATCGTCATCCTCATCGAGCTTGGGCGAACGGCGTGCGGAGGAAGCTTGGTCTCCTAGCCAGGGTTTTAATAATAGGGATATTGATGGCGATGATGCCATGGCCTACGACGTCGACGCTGACCCCTTTTCATCTGAATCGGCGTTTATTTCTTCTTGGTTGAATCCGCAACCTTCGACGTTCAGCCTTCCTCCTCCCTGTTCGAGACAGGCGTCAGGCTCGAGTTCGAGTTCAACCTCTTCCTCCTCTTCCTCCACCATGCCACCAGCAGGGGACGTATCGCGCCTTACGATCAAGCGACCACGACGGTACGCGAACAGCTCGACAGAAGAAGAAGAATCAGGGGAGTCTGGGAAATCCTTTTTGGAATCGCGGAAAGCAAAGCGGACGGGTGCACCTGCACGGACGAGGAGAACGACTTCCGCGAAGCCCTACGACCAAACTAAGCGGTCATCCAAATCGCGAAAGCAGGCTTCCAGCGCTCAAAGCGACGACGACGACGACGACTCTGCCTCGTCGAGCGACTCAACCTCCTCTTCCACTTCCTCCCAGCGCTCTCCGTCAAAATCGAAATCGAAATCTAACCCAAGATCGAAGGAGGTCGYTGACTCCGACTCCGAGGCCACTGTGGTGACCACGAGTACGATTCAGACGAACCCGGGTCTATCAGACGCTGAGCTCCTCACAGCCTGGCGCGAAGCCGGAGGGCGGTTGTTCGAATCTATCCAGGAACTGGTTGATCTGAAGAAGGTTATCTATCATGGAATTGGGGAACGGTTGATCGAGGAGAGGAAAAGGGAATGTGGTCGTGAGTACTCTTTCCTTTTCTCTTTTTTCATTCAAGTTACCTTTTGCCTGACGCTCGACGTTTTATCCCTAGATTGTAAAAGCGATTTCGAACGGGATATTAGGAAGTTGGGTAGGAAGGTCCTAAGGCAGGAGTATAAAAGGCTGAGTCGGCTCCTATGAGCACTTCGGGGAGCGAAGAGCCTAGATTTCGTGTGTAGCTCGGGTTGGAGGTTATCTACACTTTGTTGTTTCTTGTTCCTTTATTGGAGGTCGGATGTATATCTGGTACAGCTATCTTCGCCGTTGCGCGCTCCGATTCGTCTGCTTATATGATCTTTATTCTTATCTCTGGAGTGTCAAAGTTTGTCGTGTTTAGGAAGTATCTTGTTGTACGATACTGTATTTGAGCGAAATTCACCTGCCAACCAGCTGGCCTAATCCTTCGACCTCTGTCTGTAAGCTCAGAGTCCTGGTGTGGTCGAATTTGGTCAAACATTACTGAACAAAATCTACTGGCTCCCGTACATGGACACGAGCAAGTCGGTGACACCTCGCTTTTTAAGTTGGACCTATTTTTATCCTGCTCACATACCCACTTTCGCCGAAGTCGCAAGGCTCGCAGATGAAACAGAGGTTCAAATCACAGGTGACACCGGGCTCTGCAAGGTCGACTCTGGCTTGTATGCCACGGGCTATCCAGTCGAGCAACTGTGGTAGACATTTTAGGATTGCAACAATGACTTGCGAAAGATGAATAATCTTACTTGAAACGCCCCCATGGGTGTCCAATCGTGAAGCAACTGCGGACACGAGGTTAAAGGGGCGTTCGGAAAGGAAGAATAGAAACACATACCCAATGGCGGCTGGTGAAAACATCGATATCGGGCCTCGGTGGGGCCCCTGGGAGGCTGCTAGGACACTGCATAGAGAGCTCCTCGTTAGATATAAATCATTCAAGGCAAAGGAAGCACACAGTACCTTCGCTCTAATCGCCGTTTCTATACGCTGTACATTGCGTTGCAAGGTCGTGGATTGTTCCTGTTGTATTTCTAAAGAAAATGTATCGCTCCTCACAAACCCATTGAATCCAAGCTGGCGGAATGACCTCTGCAACCATCTATCTGGTGCAGGATCACATTCCGAAGCGAGGGCCATAGATTCAATGCATTGGGTGAGGGCGGGCAAAAATTGCTGGGGTCTGGGATTGGGAACGCCTACGAATAACTGGAAGAAAAGTTGAGTGAACGAAAAGAGGTGGAACGACAAGATTTGGTAGGGTAGGTTGGGGAGCTGCATCAGTTCGGTGAGGATATTTTGTTCTGAAATTGTATTCAGAAACTGGTTCCAGTGGTATCGACCGCGGTCCTTGCCATACTGTGTAACTGGCGACGACGGAGTATTGTTCAGCAGGTGCTCAAGATGGAGGCTGAAGCAGCGGTAGGATAACTTGAGATGGTATGGTGGTATGAAGAAATGTCCGGATCGACTTTCAGTCGTGAGGAAGTCGTGCAGAGATGCGTGACACATGGTAACAGGTAAGCCATCGGTCCCGGGGCTATGAATGATAGCCTGCAGATTGACAAGGACCTGAACGACTTCGGTAGGCCCAATCGCAAGAAGTTTCGCGATCCCGGCAATTGGAAGTGGTTTGGTGAGCAATCCAATGGTCGGGATGATGTCATAGAAATGGGGAAGATGTCGGGCTTTTGCGAGGATGTGGATGTAGAAAGCATCGAGGGTTTGTGGACAAGGGGGGACTGTCAATGACTCTTGCTCGCTCGAGGGTAAGCAATTGAAATGCTTCATATGGTTGCTGGCACTATACACCGTTGCAGCTGTCTCTGATCGCCGCTCATCCCTAAGGACAAGGCAGCAGTGATATAAGCGAAGGTGATAGGAAGGTGAAGCGAAGAAACACCCGGAACGACTTTCTGTGGTGAGAAAGTCGCGAAGGGAAGTGTGGCATAACGTTGCAGGTCCCTTGATCGCTGGGATATTGATGATTGTTTGTAGAGTATCCATGACCTGAGAGACTTTAGAAGCTTCTAGTCCAAGAAGTTCCGCAATCCCTTGAATTGGAAGAGGTTCACAAAGAAGTGCGAAAGTCGATAGGATGTCAAAGAAATAGGGGAGATTTTGGGATTTCGTAAGGATGTGAGCATAAAGAGCATCAGCCGATTGAGGGAAACGGGAAAATGGTCCTTGCAAGCTCGATGGTAAGCGAATGAACTGATCAAGATGCTCTTTGCAGCTGTCAATGCTATACAAAGAAGCAGCGTTTCCCGGTTTCCGCTTATCGTGGAAAGTAGAGCAGCGATATGATAGATAAAGGTGATGGGAAGGAGGGGCGAAGAAGCACTTGGACCGACTTTCAGTTGTCAAGAAGTCGCGGAGGGAAGTATGACAAAAAGTAACGGGGAGTGAGTCGGTCCCAGGAATGTGGATAATGGCTTGCAAGTTGACAAGAATGTGAAGCACTTCAAATGTCTCGATGCCAAGGAGTTCCGCGATTCCGGCGATTGGAAGCGGTTCGAAAACCAGGGCGATCGTCGAGATCACATCGGAGAAGTGGGGTAAGCGTTGCGACTTGGCGAGTGTGTAAGAGTAAAGACCATCGAGGCCCGGGTTCATATCGAGGGTGAGAGGGAGGCGGGTCATTGGAATTAAGCCATCGTCCGAGGGCCCGACAATATATTTGAACAGGGCGGATGCGAAAATGAATGATCCGCTGATATGGCGTACGAGCGTCTTCATATCGTTTCGAGTGGGCCATTGCCCATGCCTTTGAACGTACGCAGCGATGACATCATCCTCTTTGGCTCTATGGGAGAACGACGTTTCCAGAAAGGTAAGAATATCATCGTCGGACCCATGAGCGACGAGGTCATCCAGCTGAACCCCATCGGCCTTCAGGAATTCTTTGATGTGGCGCTCGACCCGGCTCGTGATGAAGAAGCGCAAAGGAGTAGAAGGGTGCCGCTTGAAGTAATCAAGCAAGTGCTGGATGAATTCCTTCACCTCCTCCTTGTCCTCGCATTCGTCAAGTCCATCGATGACGACTAGAAAGGGGCCTTGAAGGAGGGTTTTGAATATGAGGCCGCGTTTCACAGCGGCACTGAACGGCCTGTACACCAGGCGCTCGAGCTGGGTGGCCAATGAAACCCCACGTGTCAACAATGCCGGCTCTGCCTTCACAGCGGCCTTGACAAATGACCCTGTTGCAGGAACGGCAGTCACCATCTGGCCCGCTAAGGTTTCGGCGAACCTGGCCATCCTGCTTCGATCGCCCGAGTTGCGGTAGAAGAAGAAGCTCGCCAGTAGCCGCCCTTTTTGGCCATACTTCTGGGACACTGCTTGAGAGATGGATGACTTGCCGCACCCCACGTAGCCATGCGTCCAATAGACATGAGGAGCGCCGGCGTTGAACACAACCGGACTGTCAGCCCAGTCGGTGATGCCTTTGAGAACGCCCTCCCTCGTGCCAGGGAAGCAATCGGAGTCCGGGGGTGATGTCTTTCGATTTCGCGTGTAAGACGCATCAGGTATCGGGGCAAGGAGAGTGTCGAGCTCTGAGGAGCGAGTTAGTGAGAGCCAATTTACGCATGCTGATAAGTGATTCACCCATGTTAGAGGCGTACCGACTTGGAGCGGCTGGCTGCGGTGCGTCAGAGCCTCCGTTGATAGTGCCTGAACAAACGGAACAAGCGAAAGGTAAGATATCACTCTCAGGACACAAACCAGGGGAATTCACCATGATTATTGCCAAAATGTGCATTGCCAACGTGCCCAACGTTGTTCACCGTACAATTATTGTAGTAAATATTGACGCCTGTGGGAGGCGAATCACGGGCAGGAGCAGAGAAATTCTCTTGAGAGTGTGCATTGTTGTCACTCATTTATGTGAGCGCGAAGAGAGGGGGTAGGTTGGGTTCGAGGATGAAGGTGGTGGGCGGCAGGTTGAAGGGGTGCACAGTGAGTCTTTGCGTAAGGAAAGCTCCTTTACATACCCTTTTGGAAGAAGTCTGGACCCATCCTGTTCGCTTCCAAATTTAATTGTCCGAGGTCTCTGTCCCATCCTATCGGATCCTCAAGACCGGCACAAATCGTATACCATACCAGCGAGGTGACGCTGACAGACGCGGCGTCCTCGACGGAGCAAACTGGTGTTCTACTGCTCGGAGCCGGACGAGGGCCGTTCCTGATTGGGACCTATCCTCTATCCTATCTGACCATCCTTGTCACTTGTCTACTTCACTCTATCTCGCTCTGCCTCGGGCGATGAATATATCGAGAGTCAGGCTTATTGCCTCAGCGCCTCCACAAACTCTTTCACCGCTTTTTTTCCTGAGGACATCAGCGACGGCGTCGATCAACGAGTCGACCGCTTCGACTGAAACTTCCATGGCCGCATTATGAACACCCATAGGTATGTTGAGCGGCCTTTGTCTAATCCTGATACTCACTCGCGTTCTCCCGGTAACAGATATTCTGACTCGGCGTCGTCGTCGCTGCGCTCCAGCAGCACATCAACATTAACTCTCGCATTATCCTACCCCTGAGATACTTTCGAGCAATCACCTCATCTCCTGCTTCTCCGAGATCACAACTCCAGCCTTTTCTCCCCGGTGGCTCATTGCTATCATTGCCCTTGAGCTCAACACCGGTCACCGATGTCAACGCCGCTGGAATCACCTTGGCGGTTTTGCAATCGGTTCCTTGTCACCGCTCCGCCAGTTATCTCGTAATGATTCTACCGCAGCGAAAGACCAGGTGGACGGGGGCGCTGACTCTATCAATATACATCACGTCCATCGACCGAGGCATGTCGTGCCCTCGATTGCCCAATAACAAGTCCATTGTCAGTCGTCGCATTCTGTTTTTCGATCGAGCAAAGTTTTTGAACGCGTGACCAAGGCATATGGGGTTGAGTTTTCGCAGCAGGGAGGATGTTTTGGAAGGCTGCTGAGGGATCCGGCTGTTGTGAGTTCCGGCAGGTATGGTGCGGCTCGGGTGAATCTAGTCTGTCGTCGCCTGCAGAACAGAACAGTCACCGTTCGGCTTTTGAATTGTCGGACCACCGTTGCCTTCGCTGTCTATCCTTCAATGATTTCCTCACTTCCTCTACCATTGGCCATGACACCAAGGCTGTTCGACACTCATCCTTGCACTCGTAGCTCCCCACCCACTACCGGAAATCCCCGTCACGCCTCCTTCCAAGCACCCAGAAGACCTTCGCTGGCCAACGCCGCTGTGAAAGTTTGGCTCATAGCTCAAGACTTCGCCCAGCGCTCCAGGAATGAAAGGTAGACCAACATAGAAACTCCACGAGCTCATCTGCCATCGTCAGACATCGCATTGACGACGAGTCTACGCCAAGTTATGGACCGGTTTGAGAGGAAAGGATTGCTGCGGGCAGGCTTGAGCGAGTCACGTTGTATGGATGCTATTTGGCTCTTGTTGCGACCACAGCCGATGGAAGCTCGAGAACGGCAATCCCACTCCCATTGCAGAACACCAAACATACGCTTCCATGATTCGCACGGACAAGACATTGAATGACCCGGAACCGCTGAAGGCTCGTCGACAAGCAGGCCGTGGACATCTGCTCGTTGCGCGAGCCAAACGACGTCCATGGCTTGTGGACGTCCTCAGACGAACCTCGCCTGCCTGGGCCCAATGGTATTAGCTGAGGTTTGGGAGATATTGGCAGCGTTCGATCGGCGAACGTGAGCGGCACTGGTGTGTATTTCTCCCCGATGGTGGTCATAAATTTCTGACGCCGGATTAATTGCGTCCTAGCATTTCTGTTGCTCGCGAGTAACTGAAAACCCTGAAACCGACGATTTCTTCTCATTCCTCCACTCGTCCAACCCTCTCAAGACATCAGAGCGGTGGCGGACATAGGCTGCTTGTCCCTTTTTTCTTGTTCGTTCATTGAGGAATGGATGTACACATAGTATGTCATTGTTGTTGCTTTGGTGCTCGGAATTTCCTGCTGTAAGATGTCTGGGCCCTACTCTTACTTTTGTTCTGGTATATCCCGTTCTTCGTGTTGACTATGTCTTTTGCTGTTCGGTATTGTATTCTACCTGTCTCCAGCATCGGCATCTAATGAACGTCCCGCTATTCGTAGACTTGCAGTCGTCCTGAATGTTAGATCAAAGTGGTGCTCTCGTCGAGATTGTCGCCCGGTGGGTAACGTTCATTTGACTAAAGTTTAATTGCTCGCGTCTCATGTTACCTGTTCAACGCCTTCCATCGTCCGTTCTGCAGACTGCGTTGATACATTCGAGTCTGTATATGGTCGGCTTTGTCGTATGTAGCTACTTCGACAAATGCCAGGCAGCGGATGAATGGCGCCATACGACCGGGGAAATTGCCAACACAGGGATAGCTGAGAGAACTCTAGATCTTAGTTGTGGATCGAAGAACGGGACTCGTCGCTGAGTGCCAGTGGGGTTCAGCGCACGAAAAGGGGTACATTTCTTCGAATATCACTGCATTGAAACTATGAACTGTACACGAACACAAGCACAATAGTACAGTTAAGTGAGGGTGTTGCTTATTTCCATGTAAATAGGATCCAATGTGTAATGACCTCGCACAGCTATAGTCAGGACCAAATCACATGTAACACCTGGCGCTGCAAAGCTCATTTCCGTCTGAACACATGCGACTATCCATTGGAACAACTGGCCATCCTTTGAGATCGCAGTAATGAAGTTAGAAGATAAATAACCTTACTTTGTATGCATCCAAGGGTGTCCAGTTGGGAAGCCACTGTGGAAGTAAGGTCAGAAAGGCCACTCAGTGCAAAGGACCCACAGGAACACGTACCTCGGGGCCAGTGAAATGATCGGTACCGGGAATTGATGGGCTCTCCGAGAGAAGACTGCAACACTGCATGGAGAGTCTCTTGGTTAGATAGAATGCTTGAAGGCGAAGGAAGCCCATAAGTACCTTCTCTCTAATTGCTTTTCCTATCTGCTCTTCATCGCGTTGCAAGGTTTTAGCTTGCTCCTGGTGTATTTTCGAAAAATACACATGTTTGCCCACAAAATCAACGCCCAAGTCCCATCCAAGCGAAATCCGCATCCTCTCGTTCAACCATCCGTCTGGTGCAGGATCACATTCCAGAGCAAGGGCCAGGGATTCCATACATTTGGTGAGGGCGTACCAAACTTGCTGGGGCCGGTGATAGGAATCATATCCAAATATCCAGAAGAAAACCTGGGTAAATGAAAAGAAGTGGTATGGCAACATTTGGTAGGGTAGGTGAGGGAGCTCCTCCAGTTCAGCAAGGATATCTTGTTCTGAAGTTGCATCCAGAAACTTGTTCCAGTGCTTCCGACAGTGCTCCCAGCTATATCGCGTAACTGGCGAAGACGGAGTACTGTTCAGCCGGTGCTCAAGATTGAGGCCAAAGCAGTAATAGGATAACTTGAGGTGATACGAGGACTTCTATTCCAAGAAGTTCCGCAAGTCCGATGATTGGTAGTGGTCGGTAAACTAACACGACGGTCGATATGATGTCGGACAAATGGGGAAGATGTTGGACTTTTGCAAGGATGTGAGTATAGAAATCATCGAGAGTTTGTGGTAAGACGGAGGCTGCTAACGTTGATGGCTCTTGTTCGCTTGAGGGTGAGAAACTGAAATGTTTCAGACGGTGGCCAACGCCATACACCGTTGCAGCGGTCTCGGATCGCTGCTCATCCCCTAGAATAAGGCAGCGATAAAACAGACGAAGGTGGTGGGAAGGTGGGGCGAAGAAGCGTCGTGACCGACTTTCAGTTGTAAGGAAGTCACGAAGGGAAATGTGGCAAAACGATACGGGTGACTTGTCGGATGGGATATGAATGATTGCTCGCAGATTGTCCACGACCTCAGAAACTTCGTGTGCCCCTATTCCAAGAAGTTCGGCGATTCCAGATATAGGAAGTGGCTCATAAAGTAGTGCGAGAGTCGAGATGATGTCGGAAAAACGGGGGAGATTCTGTGATTTCGCGAGAATTTGTGCATAGAGAGCATCGAGTGGAGGCAGCGGCCCTGGTGTGTTCGGCGATAAGCGAGTGAAGTGCTCGAGATGCTCTTCCCAGTGGTTGCTATACGAAGCAGCAGCCGTCGCAGATCGCTGCTCATCTTTGAGGAGAAAGCAACGGAATGCTAGATGAATATGATGAGAAGTAGGAGCGAAGAAACGTCCCGATCGACTTTCAGTTGTAAGGAAATCGCGAAGGGAAGTATGACAAAAGGTAACGGGGAGGTCGTCGGTCCCAGGAATATGGATGATGGCTTGCAGATTGACGAGAATGTGAAGTACTTCGAACGTCTGGATGCCAAGGAGTTTGGCGATCCCTGTGATTGGGAGCGGTTCGAACACCAAGGCGATTGTCGAGATCACGTCGGAGAAGTGAGGTAGACGCTTGGACCTGGCGAGGGTGTAGGCGTAAAGACCATCGAGGCCCGGGTTCATATTGAGGGTGAGTGGGAGGCGGGTCATGGGGGTTAAACCATCGTCCGAGGGTTCGACAATATATTTGAACAGCGCGGATGCGAAGATGAAGGATCCGCCAATATGGTGCACGAGCGTCTTCATATCGTTTCGAGTGGGCCATTGCCCATGGCTTTGAACATATGCTGCAAGCACAGGATCCTTTTCCACTCGATGGCAAAATGATGTTTCCAGAAAGGTTAGAACGTCGTCGTTGGAGCCATGGGCGACAAGGTCATCGAGTTGAACCCCGTCGGCATTCAAACACTCTTTGATGTGCTGCTCGACTCGGCTGGTGATGAAGAAGCGCAGAGGCGTAGAAGGGTATCGCTTGAAGAAGGCAAGCAAATGTTCGATGAATGCCTTCACTTCGGCCTTGTCTTCGCATTCGTCAAGGCCGTCGATGACGACTAGAAAGGGACCTTTGAGGAGTGTTTTGAATACGAGGCCGCGTTTGACAGCAGTTCGGAACGGCTTGTACACCAAGCGCTCGAGCTGGGTGGCCAAAGAAACCCTGCGCGTCAACAACGCCCGCTCTGCGTTCACAGCGGCCTCGATAAGTGATTTAGTTGCGGGGACAGCGACCGCCATTTGGCTGGCGAGCGTTACTGCGAATTTAGCCATCTTGCTTCGATCGCCCGAGTTCCGGTAGAAGAAGAAGCTCGCTAGTAGCCGCCCTTTTCGGCCATACCTTCGCGAAACTGCTTGAGAGATAGACGACTTGCCACATCCCACGTAGCCATGGGTCCAAAAGACATGAGGAGCGTCGGTGTTGAACAGAACGTGGCTGTCAGCCCACGACCTCCCTCGTTCCAGGGAAGCAATCGGAATCCGGCGGTGATGTCTTCCGATTTCGCGTGTAAGACGCATCGGGTATCGGGGCAAGGAGAGCGCCGAGCTCTGGAGAGTAGGGAGTTAGTATGAACGAATGTATGCGTGCTGATGTTAAAGTAGCTCACCGGTGTTAGAGTCGTACTGACTTCCAGCTGCTGGTTGAGGGTGATCGGGTTGAGAGTGATCGGGTTGAGAGTGATCGGGTTGAGAGTGATCGGGTTGAGGGTGATCGGGCTGAGGCCCAATGTCAATAGCACCTAAGCAATTCGAAGAAGCAAAAAGTTAAAATATCGCTCCCAGAACACTATCACGCAAGCTCACGATAGTTATTTCCAAAATTTGCATTGCCAACATGCCCAACATTGTTCACTGTCAATGTCACGGCGTAGTAGGTATTGCCGCCCCGGGGAGACGGATCGTGGCTGTCAGCGCTTCTAGGGCCAGACAAATTCTCTTGAGAGGGTGCACATCTGTCAACCATTTAGGTGAGCGCGAAGAGAGGGGGGACTCGATACGTTGGGCTCAAAGCTGCAGGTAGGTGGGGAGGCAGGAAAGGTGTTAAATAGAAATCCAACTGAAGTGAACACGAGGCTAATATGAGGAGAGAACCCACGACACCTTCGGCGAAGCGTTTACCCCCGTTTGCATAACTTCTGTCACTTTCATTTCTTGCGAGCCGGGTTGCAACCGCTGTCAAGACTGTCACACCACCAAATTCGGTCGATTGTGGCTCAACATTTTGCTCATGATCAGTCTTGGAGGCAGATCTGACTAGCTTGACATTACGAGTCGTTGTGTCCCATCATTCTGCTCGAACAAAAAACACAACTGACAGGACTTGTGCAGACTGTAATAAATCGAAATAAGCTTCAGACGCCATCCTACGTTACACAATTCGGTCCGAGAACCGACAGGCAGGACTGATGGTCATAGGTGTGATCTGTCGTGCTGCACGCCACTGGGGGGCGGCAATTCAGCAAGATCGGATATGAGGCCTTAGGCGCCGGCAGAAAATGTGTACCAGTTCGTTCCTGATATCAGCCGACTTCCGCCTTCTCGGCTTGGTGCGCTGGCCACGCGTGACAATGATGGGCCTTGGTGGCCGATGTCATCATTGCCTCCATGCAGCTGCNAAAAAAAATAAGCTCTCAAATGTTATTGACCCGACTTGCTCGGGTTATGGTTTCGTTCGTATCGGGTCTTGAGAAGAAAGGCGCCCGTCGTGCCTGCGGGAGCTGTGTTTGTGCCATATGTTCGCTGCGCTTCATTTCAGTGTTTACTCAGACGCTGTTTGGGGGCTGTCCACTCGCGTATCCAAATTCATCATCTGTACCGCAGTTGCTTGACTTTTCAAAGTGCTATGCAACTTCAGCAAGACACGGCGCCTGCTTGCATTTTACAGAGTGAATCTAAACTTGCCACAATCAATAATACAGGTGAAGAAAGCGCAGTCGGAGAGGGCTAAATCAAAAATGTCTCAGATAGAATGCCATGATATCGTACCTCCTACTGAGCTGGGATAGGACCCCTGAAAACCTAGGTGGAGGCCGGGGCCGACTTTGAGGTTTGGTGTCCGGACAATTTTTCGCTAGCCCAAAATTTTGTCCGGAAAAAACCCCGGCCTTGAACGCAAGAAAAGCGCCAAGCCCGCTTCCGCCCTTCCAATAAAGGCAATTTTCTCGGGCGCTTCGCGCCCTCAGACCCAATGGCCCACCTCTTGCCCTCGTTTGTCCGGGAAAAAACCCGGCCACGGAGGTCAATTTTGTCGATTTTTGTCCGGTTTTTGGCCCCGGCCTAGTGGCCGGGTCCCAAAATTTGTCCGGAACATGNGGGGAGGCCTTGCCCTAGGTTTTCAGGGGTCCTGCTGGGATCCCTGGTAGCTTGTGATCGAGAAAGACGACCCGGGTATACGCCCGGATGGGCCATTCCTTTTTATTATCCACGTGATTGATCCCATGTAATCTGACCATTGTTGGGGCTTGGCGCCCACCTTTCCCTTTGCTCACAAGGATGCTCCGAAACCAGGACACTACATTGATTCGAGTGGACCATCTGAACCCCAAAGAATGAGGCGCATAGCTGGCCCTGATGTTTGACCCTGCAGGGCCGCCTGAGTACGGGCTCAAATGAAGTTAGCATGCCGCTGCATGCATCGGCGTTCCTCATGGAAGATGCGTGCCTTTCGCGCTTTTTTCTGCTTGCTTTGCACCCGATATGACTCGGGAACCGTTGCCAGGTNCCACTGCCCTACTCCTCCTTAGCTGCTCTCCTGCTGYGAGGGCCTTGACGCTAACGGACATGCCATCGCTTTCCCCAGGACTGATACCAGAGACCGAGAAAGCGCCGCCCTGGCCACACCTTCCATCCAAGCTCTTGCCGCCGACCCTCTGCATGTCCGGGAATCAACCCCGGATTTAAGGTGGAGAACGTTGGCCGCGCTGTTTTAGTGGATGGAAGGGCCAATTCGTCTATCGTGCCTTCGCATATGTGTGTTTGTAAGGCCCTGCCACACGGACACTGTTCTGGCACCAGGGACCCGTTTCGATCTTCACCCTTACCCAGCCATCGTCAAGAAACAGCTCCCTGTCAGACATGTTCACCATCCCTTGAAGAAATTTGGGTAACTGCACCCTACGTGTCGGTGCTGGTGTTCTCGGTGAGTAATTCAATGCTCTCCGACTCTGATTGCCAATGCTGACTGATGGCCTTCCTTCGGTCCACCTCACTGCCGTCCTCAAATACCTTGTTGCCACTTAGATTCTTGAACTCACTGACAACGTCCTCGAATACCTTGCCGCCGAGATTCTCAAACTCGCTGCGAGTAATCTAATGCTTTCCGGCTCTGATCACCGGCGCTGACTGAAGGCCTTCCTTTGGCCTGGCTCACTGCTATCCTCAAATACCTTGCTGCCGAGATTCTCAAACTCGCCGTCAACGCCACGGGTGACCTTGCTTCTTCTTGAATACCTGACCACTGAGATTCTTGAACGCGCTGTGAGTAATTCGACGCTTTCCGACTCTGTTTACTAGCTTCCTTCGATCTAGCTCACTGCTGTCCTCGACTATCTTGCGGCTGAGATTCTTGAACGCGCTGTGAGTCCGAGTAAGAGACCCGGCTCCTCCTTGACCGCCTTCTTGACGAAAGGCGCTGCTTCAGAAATCGCAGCGGCCAGTTGGCAGGCCAAAGTCAGAGCGAACCTGGTCATTCTACTACTTTTGCCAGCGTTCCGACATAAGAAGGAAATCCCCATCAACCGATCTCTCCATTCGAGCTTGAGCGTGATTGCCAGGGCGATAGCTGACTTTCCGCATCCCACGGGGCTGTAGAACCAGAGGACGTGGGTATTCCATAACAGCGTGCTATCGGCCCAGGTGACAATCATGCGAATCACATCTGTTCGTGTACGCGGAAAACACGCTGAATTTGGCGTCGATGTTTCTAGATCTCGAAGGTGGGATGCATCGAGAACTGGCTGAAGGAGCTGAATGAGGGCTGGAGGGCAAGTCGTGAGCCAAGGGAAAACAGCGGCAGCCCACAGAAATACGTACGTGCTTGGTTGTGTGAGGAGACGTACGGTTTCCATTGACGATGTAATTACTCTACTCGCCAATCTGGATATTTTGAGCATTTGACAAGATTTCAACGTGTACAGGAGGGCTCTCGGCCATCCGAGACGTCGAGGGATAGGGTATGGACGGTTAACAACAAGGACAGAGGAAAAGAAGAGAGGTTGCGAACACTCCGTCAACCCAAGGCAAACATGACAGTCTCGATGTGAAGGCGTCCAAGGGAACGACATAGGACGCTTGGAATCCAGCGGCTACTTAGCACTACTGAGACGCAAGTTAAAGCAAGGATTCTCTGCCCTGTTTGATGATCGCCAATTTAGCGAGATAGTGAGGTTTGAGCATGACGAACGCGAATCCTTGTTGGAGGATTGAACGTAGTTTTTCGCCTACGTTGTTCTTCCCTTATCCCGTCGGTTGTGATGTGGTCCCTCAGAGATGATCAGTGACGTCACCCCTTCAATATGGTGAGCAATTCCCAGGACTCGGCCATGTTGATTTCGTCCTCGTTTCGTCCCGCCTCGTCGCGCGTTGAGCAACTGGCAAACCTTTGGCACACACTCTGACCAGTATTAGTGCTGCGGATGCCCGGATGCCTGTGTGCCAACCCTGTGGCCTCGGCATCTATTCGAGTCGCAGGCCCAGCAAGAACTTTCCACAGGTAACTGGAAGTGCTTGAAGGTGAGCACTTGTCTTTTTTTCACTCTTACTCCGTCCTTCTGTCTGGGTCAAGGTAGCTGATGCTCCCTTTGGTGCTACATGTAACGAAGGACAAGGCCATTCCCTCCGCCAACGCTTTCCTCCCAACCCTGTCAACCACCGATCTTAATGCCCTTTTCTCGAAGACATCAGGGACGGTGCGGGGATTCGCAGGTCGAGTCGATCGCTTCACTTGAAGCATTCCGCTCTGTTGGACGTAGCGCGATCACCCATAGGTATGTTGAGAAGCTCTTCCCTTGTCCCAATACTCATTCACGTTTTCCCGGCAATAGATGTCCTGGCTCGGCATCGTCTCCGTTGTGCGCTAGCAGCACATTAGAATTCTACCCTTGCAATATCCACTAGCAACCATCTCATCTCCCTTTCTCCGGCATCGCAGCGCCAACCCTTCCTCCCGTTGCCGTTGGAGACTGCTCATTGACATCATCGCCCTTGCGACCACCGACGTCAACATTACACCTTCCTTCCCGCAGCCTGCTCGTACAACACGCCCACCTCAGACGTTAGGATGGGTGGCTGACGCATCCTGAGCGCTTCCTTCCTATTCAATGCTGGCTCTCCTCCAATCCATTCTTCTGCCACTCAATCACCATCGACTTCCCTGTAACTTCCATTGGATCAAATGAAGCATTCGGACCCACACGACACCATTACAATTTCCTCAGGAGTTTTGCGGCCGGGTTCAACCAGTGTCTTCATGGTGGAAGCAATCAAGGCTGGAAGAAGCTGAAAGGAGGAGGGAGGGCGATGAAGTAGTTGGGCCAGTCGCTGCATCCGCAATGGCTCAGTGACACATATCAGCGTCGTCGAAATTACGGTTGCTAGGCCTCGTCACCGTTCTTCCAAGTCGTGCTCGTATCGACATCTGCCCCAGCACTAGACCGAGTGGACAGAGGTGCCGTCTTCGTGGATGCACGTCACATTCTGTCTCGGGTTGAGCAAAGTCTTCGAATGCGGCCAAGGCTCAAGAGTCAATGTTTTAGAAGGGCATTTGAGGGCCGTCGCGTGTGGCGGCGGGCGCGAAGCGGCTCAGGTGAAAAAGCGGATCCAGTCTGTCCTCACTTGTGTAACAAAACAACGACACTATTCGGCTTTTGAATTGTCGGTCCACCTTTACCTTCGACTTGCCTTCGTCGTCTGCCCTTCAATGATTCCCTCTCCTCCACCATTGGGCCTCGACACCAAGAGGCCCGCTCGGCACTCATCGCTTCCTATTGACTACCGGAAATACGCGTCACTCACCCTTCGCTCGCAATGTTCGGCACCGCTGTGAATGTTTGGTTCATAGCTCAAGACTTCCGCTCAGCGCTCCAGGGATAAAAGCCATATTGCGAATCCGCGAGCTCATCTGCTATCGTCAGGCATCGCATTGACGACAGGTCTACGCCAAGCTATGGACCAGGTTGGGAGAAAAGGATTGGCGCGGGCAGGCTTGAGCCATACTGGATGGATACTCTTTAGCTCTTGTTGCGACCACTACCGATGGAAGCTCCAGAACGGCAATCCCACCCCGCAACAGATATGCAAAACGAATACACTTCCGTGATTCGCACCCACAACACATTGCAGAACCCAGGCCAGAGGATTGTTTATTTTCCAGGGCCAGCTATACCCCAGCGTCTTCATAGTGGGAGGCCTAGCGCCCCGTCGGTGGCTGGGGTGACACAGGGAGGGGATTGGGAAGAGGCACGTACGCTAGCAGCGTCGAAGTGAATAATCGGGCCATAACATTGAAGGTTTGTACGATCGGCGGTAGGGAGAATTAGCAGCTAATGGTGAGAAGCAGGCTCAAAGGAGGAGAGGGGGGCGAAGGGGTGCAACGGCTTAGCGACCCCCCTGCCCGAGCGAATGACCGGGTGGACAAGGCCCTGGCTCTATTCATGTAAATTAACCGAGGCGTGTCGATCCACAACCGTTGCCAGTTTCGCACTTTTGTTTTCGGTTTGAGAATGTGACGAGGCGTTCTGCCAGTATTTTACCTAGAACTCGGGATTTTGAAACGGTGTTGGAAGGTAGTGGTGTATTACGGTGGACGTGGAGCGACTTGGGTGAAAGGGCGAACCCAGTCCGTCGCCTCAGGTGTAGTAACGGAGATTTCAGCGTCTCTATTGCTAGTCGTTGAAGGATTCGAGCCCGACCATTCCTTTCCACCCTTTCTTCTGCCTATCTTACTTTCTGAAGACATCAGATCGGCAGCGGACTTGGGGAGCAACGACCATTAACGGGTCACTAGCAAATTCTGGTCCCCATCCTCTTGTTCCTCTCGACACTACTAGTTGGACGAGAAGACGGTTTTGACCTTCACTCATGCTTAAATGGGGAGACAACGAAGCTAGGCAGGTTGTAGGCGAAGCCTGCCCATTCGGCTCTCCCAACTAGACCTGCAATCAGTTCCGCTCTATGGGGTCGATTCCTGGATTTTTGTCGTTGGAGGGACCAGTGAAAGGCATGACCGATATACTGAGAGGGACAAGGCTGAGGAAGACGCGGGACAGGAACGTGAACGGGCTTGGGAACTGCCCATACTTACGTTTGGTCTCGGCATTCGTCGACTTTCAGTGTTCATTCTCCCACTTCGGTTGGTGAATCGCAACGATGCCATGCACCCTTGCAGTTATTATAGTTCATTTGTTCATTTGAGCGAATGTCAGCATATGCAGTGCTCCCGCATTGCGCCTGTAAGCACAGCGCCCCGGTGTGGTCAAATCAACTAAAGAGGCACAATCGTTACGAGTCTTTACGTAAGGAAAGCTCGTTCTTTTCACCCTGGAGCAAGCCTGTTGCCAAGCTTTGCCCAGACTTTGCCTCTGCCCATTTGGAAGTGACAGTTTCCATTTTAAGGTGTTTTTGGGCGGCTTTTTCCGTTGTTCGGCTTTGTCCACCGGGATGTATAGAGTTAGCTCTATCTCCCACGCCCTTTTCGATGCGCCGTGATAGTCGGATCACCGCCTTATGACGATATTCCTGGACTTTGCATCAGTTATGCTTGCAATATGACGTGCAACGGCACCGTCTGTCAGCCCATGAGTCTTGTGTCGGTTTTAAAAGGCAGGGTGCAAAGTTGTGCATCCCTTTGCTAATATTTAGACTGTGCTAATCAGCTCAAAAATACATGGCACTAAATCCACCTTGTCTTTCCACCATTTCAGAAATGTTGCAATTATGACATCCTGTAACTCATTTAAAGACTGTTTTAACAGGCTAAGCACCTTGAGATTCTCTATAGAAACAAGAAGACAATTGTCAATTGTTTGAATTTCATTCTCAAGATACTCTGGGCCATGTAGATAATACCCTATCTACATTAAAGGGCTGCAAAAAGAGAAGTACAGCTTGCACACATTTAACTAGC
>SDEE01000819.1:0-20740 GCA_004126415.1 Candolleomyces aberdarensis
TTTCCTCAGTCGAGCGATTCATCGGAGGACCTGAAGAAGATTTGGGCCAAATACACGGTCCCTGGAAGTGATTCCTCGCAACCGAATGAGCCGACCGAATTTATGACTATGGAGGGATTCACCAACTACCTACTTTCTCCTGACAACTCTACATTTGCCGAAAAGGAGAAGACTGTTTGGCAGGAAATGACACACCCCATCTCTGAATACTTCATCTCTTCTTCTCACAACACTTACCTCGTCGGACATCAGCTCGTCGGCGTCAGCACCATTGAAGGCTACATCCGAGCCTTACTGCACAGTTGCCGCAGTGTGGAACGTAAGTGGGCTGTCTCGTAGCCAATACCTCAGGCTAACAATTAGAGCCCGTAGTCGACATTTGGGAGGGCGATGAAGAGCCTATGATTTATCACGGAAAGACTCTCACCAAGAAAGTCTCTCTGCGAGAGGTGTGCAACGCCATCGCTAAATACGCCTTTGTCACCTCGCCGTATCCTGTTCTCATATCTGCCGAAGTCCACTGTGGGGTCGCTCAACAAGAGAAAATGGTCGATATCATGACGACGGCGTTTGGTGATAAGCTGATTCAAGCACCCGTCGATGGTCGTCCGCCTTTGACTCGGCTTCCCAGTCCAGAGGATCTCAATCATAAGGTTCTGCTGAAGGTGCGTGCCGGAGCCGATTCCATTTGACGGGGCTCATGAACCTTTTTCAGGCCAAGAACCTTTTCGTCGTTGAGCAGCTAGCCGCAGCCCAGGCGAAGCTCGCTGCGGAGAAGCAGGCCTTCCTAGAAGCCGAGGCATCGTCCTCTTCCGAATCATCGGACGATGAAGAGGGCGGTGGCACCTTCAAGAGCTTGAAGGATAAGTGGAACAAGCTGCGCGGAAAGGATCCCAAAGCGACGCCGGATAAGCCAAAGGTCAAGATGTCGCTTAGGCTGGCCGCGCTGCTGGTTTATACGATCGGGGTGAAATGTCATGGCATTGGTGAGGACGGGGTCGCTTACGCTCCGGAGCACATTTTCTCGCTGTCCGAAAGCTCTGCCAACAAAGTGCTCACGGCAAGCATGGACAACCTGATCAAGCACAACCATACCCATCTCGTTCGGATTTATCCCAAAGGTACACGAGTCAATTCGACGAATTTCGAACCACACCGATATTGGGCTGGCGGTGCCCAGGTTGTGGCCATCAATTGGCAGACATTTGGTAAGCGGATCGGACGTTTACGTTGCTGCTTCCTTATGTGCTAATATGTTACAGATATGGGATACGTGATGAACCAGGCCATGTTCCAGAGGAACGGTCGCTCGGGATACGTTTTGAAACCCGATGCGCTGCGACCAGGTCACGAAGACCTACTGTTGAAACGAACGCAGCATTTCCTTGACGTGAGAGTAAGTGCTACCTTTCGCTTTCGCCCTCTCGTGGAAGGGTCGTGTACTTATCGATGGATGCGACCTAGATCATCTCTGCTCAACAGCTTCCCCCTCTTCGCGACTCCAAGGGGAAAGAAGTTTATGACAAATCGATTCCAGATCCATTTGTCGAGGTGTCGCTGCTGATTCCTGATTGGTCCAAGTCTCCGTTCCTTCCAGAGTCTGCAACCAAGGCCGGAGCGAAGTATTCCCCACCCACTGGCGCAACTGCGACGTCAGCTACCTCTGCTCGCACTATTTCGTTTAAGACCAAGGTTGTTTGGGACAATGGATTCAATCCCGTTTGGAATGAGCATCTGCATCTGCCGTTCGACTGCGTTGGAGGTATGACGGATCTCATTTTCGTCAAGTTTACGGTTCGCCAGGAGGGTAAGGATGACGATGATGATCCGATCGCAATTTATTGTGTCCCGCTAGGGACTTTGAACCAAGGTCATTTCTCCTCCACAATTCCCTTTTAGTGCAGACATTGACTGGCTTATTGTATTTTTTTCCGGTTCCAGGTTATCGACATCTCCCATTACACGACTCCCAAATGGCACAACATCTCTTCTCGACCCTGTTCGTTGAAATTGGGGTACGCCAGGTGGAGTGATTGCGCCACGCCTCGCACACACCCTTTTTCGCTCCTACACGAAGACGACGTATTTGTGAAGCTGAGATGACAATAGCGGACCCGACTCCATTTTTGATTAATTTCTCAACAATTTAGTCTTCCATACCCGGTCTCACTTCCGACCCTTTGGAATATAACATGTACAATATGTACAATTGGCGAAATGGAGCTAAGCTTGGTGGCGTACAAGCGAGCAGGCACGTTTTGAATTCAATTCGTATTTGGGACTTTAACATACAGGGAAAATTCGGCTATCGCCAAAGAGGTTCTTGCGTAATCGAACGCNNTGTGTGAAACGCAAATGGTCTTTTGAAGCAATTTGTCTTTGGTGTTATTAGAGAGGTTCTGACGATGATACTGACGCAAAGCGCTGTTTGAGCTGCTGAGTGGTGCCCTCTTGGGTTACTCGCGGGGCATCCGAGGACTTGCTGCTACCCTCGAGGTGCATTGCGGCGCTTAGAAAACGCGTGGTGAGTTTGGCTCTCCGTTCTCAGTCAAATGCCCATGTCCAATGACCCATTTCTGCGGAAAAATAGTGGGTAGCGGGAGACCGATCGAAACGTAACATTGTCCACGACCGTCGCTTAAGGAACGTGGATTCTGGGTTCTTTGGATTGGTTTTTTTTTCTTGCTGCACGGGTTTGCGCGCTGGTCTCAGAAGGAGTGCTTCGCTGAGCAACATTGGCATTGGCATTGGCAGCGGCAGAGGCTTCTCTTCTGCCGCGAATTCGAGTCGTTCCTGCTCCTTCTTGGAAAGAAGAATAAGAGCCCCAAGAAAGACAAATTTGGCATGGGCTACGATCTTCGGTTTTTCCATCGGAAAGTTTATCATTGACGATCGCGTTCCCGAAATGCCATATTCAGTTGACCAGGTAGTTTTTGCATTTTTATTCACCCGTCTGTCTCCGCCTCAAGACTCCAAAGTAAAATTCAAGAGGCTTTCTCAAGGTGGGACTTGTCGTCTCGGTTTGCTCTTCGGATTAAATTTTACGTCGAGTTGTCAGTGGCTGCCCGCGATGCGCGATGTTAGTGAACGGATTTGGATTCAAGGTACGGCTCCCTGTCACCGAATATATACATTGGGGTGTTTNTGGTTTATGCCTGCCATTTGGGATCAAGAAGCTGCAACATTTGGGATCAAATCTACGCGCGAGGTCACCTCGTGGAAGGCAAGGTAAACTTCAGCCAATCTGTCGGACGAAGTTTGACCTCTTTGTGAATACCTATATGAATAGATGGTATACATGCTTGATTGTTGATTTTTTCCCCAGCTGTTTCGAACCCCCGCTCCATCTGCTGTGGTTCGTTGACGATCTCTGGTTCTTTGGTATGTGTTTTTGCTTCTTGTCGACATTGCGTCGCCGTTAACGCGGCTTTTGGTTGCAGGCCTCTTTTTAGCCGAATAGAACCGTATAACTGACTAGTGCTCGATGGACAGCGATTCTTGCTATATCCCTGTGGTTCCCCAGGGTGGCGTGCAGTTCTCCTATCTAGCTGCGTCCAGCTTGGCACCATCGCCACACTGGGTCCTCCAGCCGCAATGCGACTCATATCAGGTAGTGCTTCCTGATTTTACCTTTCCAGTGCTTGCACGGGGTTTAATACTTCTCTAAACCTAGATCACCGCGCCGCACGTTCTACGCCAGTCTACCGCATCTCCCACCGCGTTTTCTTCCTCGTCGGAAGATGCTAACAACTTGGATGGCCTCAGCCGCCCTGAGGAAATCGTACGTGCTAGTCATGACCCAGTCAGCTTATAATAACAAGCTAGCACAGCGACCGTCACGCCCAAGAGAGCTACCAAGGGCGACTGCTCCAGTACACCTACCTGCGGGCGTAGCAACAACTCAAACTGTGCTACCGTCACCTGAGCAGAGAGAACACTGCTTCGATTCCTACTCCACAATAAACGACTACGCCAATTCATTCTACGCATGCTCTGACCCGGGCTCTTCAGATGGTACTGCGCCTCCACCGATACACCAACCTGTCCACGAAACCCAGCTATCTTCTTACTCCGAGCTATCAGCCAATCTCGGCTTCCTCACTCCCATGTTCCAGAACCAGGGTCCGACATGCGGTGTGGGTATGAACTATGTCGCCACCCTCCCCACGAGCCACGATCACCAATACGAACCGAGTAGAGAGCTCGCTTGGATGGACGTATGGCCTTCAAACGCCAGTGCCGCCCCCTTCTTGTGGCCAGCTGCTGCCATGTCCTATGCTTCGATGGCCGCTCATGGATACGACATACTCCAAGCTGAGGTTGTAGACGCGACTCGTGCGCAATCGCCGCCACCTTTTGTCCAAATAGAACTCGAGTCTTATGAGAGTGTCCAGTCCACGCCCAAGGCTGTCGATCATGCCGAGCCTGTCCCCTCGTTGCCGCCGCCAGTGCCTTCCCCTTCACCCAAGCCGCGCAGTCGCAAACCCAAAGTGCGTACCCCACCACGCGACTCGACACCCAGGCCCGCGTCAGAGGAGCTCAAGAGGTTGAATGAACCGAAGATGGCATGTTTGTTCTGTAGGGAACGGAAGATCGCATGTGGCGCTCTTAAGAGAGGTAATGAAAATAAGAACTGCGAGTGCGTATCCCCTTCTAGTCCTTATTTGTTTCTTGTTGCTCACAGCTTTTTACCTATCTAGCCAATGCTCCAAACGAGGACTGCAGTGCGTCTTCCCCAGACCCCGCAGGAGGGTCAGTGCTAAGGGTTTAGATCGCCCTCATTCGCATACAAATTCAGCATCACCCCATACCTGAGGTGCTTTCCCCTTCCTTCCTACTCTGTTTGCTGATATAATAGAAGCTTTCTTGGGGCCTCAAAGGCCACTCTATCTAGACGAGCAATTTCTTGGACTTCTTGATATACCCCGCAACGCAACCACCACTGTATGAATAGCCAACCCCAAATTTCTTGGACTTCTTGATATATCTTGCAGTATGTACATTACACGATTAGCCTCCCATCCTCGCCGATATTCACCGATTCATTGATATCGATATCTCACAATTCACACCAGTACCACTCGTTCATTCGTAACATCATTCTATTGCTGTAATTCAGACAACTATACAAGCAATAAGACTCGTCGTATCGTAAACTAATGTCAATGAGGAGATGGGATATCGTGGTAAGACTACAATGCTGATGATTCGTGATGGATGTATGAGATGAGTATTCCGGGGGATGTAACGCAAATGAGGATCCAAAAATGCAAAGGGTAACGCGGGTTCCAGCTGGTGGAATATGAGAAAATATGAACGAATGTGAATGGGTAAGGTACGCGGGGGTGGAAATCGGAATAGTGAAAGGAGTAGTAGTAGTGGTAATGATGAGAGAATAAATCGAAATAAAGAGATAGAAAGACACTGTGAATCAGAGAAGAGGAGGAGAACGCGGTTCTCACGCCCCATTCCATTCACCACCGCTCGCCAACGTCGCAAAGACACCATTCTTCCTCATCAACTGCTCATAGGTGCCCTGCTCCTTGATTTCACCGTCATTCACGACGATAATCCGGTCACACATGAGCATGACCTGCAGCTTGTGAGTAACCATGATCGTCGTCCTGCCGTTCTTAACCTGGCTAATCGTCTCCATGACCGCAGCTTGGTTCTCCGGATCCAGCGCCGACGTGCACTCATCCAAAATCAAGATCTTGGAAGGACGAGCGAGGGCGCGAGCTATTTGCAGCCTCTGCGCTTGCCCACCTGAAATGAGCGAAGCGTTCTCGCCAATGACGGTATCGTATCCGTGAGGAAGCGACATGATGAACTCGTGGACGCTAGCAGCCTTCGCAGCCTCCTGGATATCGGCGTCGGAGAGCGACGTGTTGCCGTATCGGATGTTCTCGGAGATTGAGGCGTCGAAGAGGTTGGGATGTTGGCTGACGACGGAGATGTTGTCGCGGAGGTAGCGAATGTCGATGTCGCGAAGTTGTGTAGAACCGACGAAAACAGAGCCGGAGGTGGGTTCGTACAGTCGCTGGAGAAGGGCAGCCATGGTAGACTTGCCACACCCCGACGAACCGACGATAGCAACGCATTCACCCTCCTTGACCTGTACATCGACACCACGCAGAACGGGGGCTTCAGGGCGCTCGGGGTAGGAGAAGTAGACGTCGTGGAAGTTGACGTCGCCGGAAATGTCGGGCTTCAAGAGGCCGCGGGACTCATCGGTGGAGTTGGTATCGAGCTTGACGAGTTGGTTGAGGTCGCTGGTAGCTTGAACAGACTTGGCGATCCTCTCGGCTGTGGAAAAGGAACAAGAGTCAGTAAAGAACACCAAAAATAAGGAGAGAGAAGACGCACTGAAAGCCATGAGCTGAGATCCAATGGTAACAGAGAAGACGACGAGGTTAAGAACCTCAACCATCTGCAAGTAGGTATAGGTACCCTTGGCGATCAAGACAGCACCAACGTAGAACAACAGCGCCTCAGCGAGGTAGATCAAGCCACTCGCCACACCATAAGTGCACCCCTCAACAAACGCTCCCCGAACACCCGTCGTCAAAGCCTTATTGGTAGCAGCGTCGAAGTCATCCCAGAACAACTTCTCGAAAGCCATTGCTCTGATGCCTCGAACGTTGATGATAGCCTCGTAATACCCCTTCGCAACATCCTCCCTAGCACGCTTGTTGCGCAGCTCGCACTTTGCAACCAACGCGGTCTGAAGACTCATAACACCAGCGAAGACAGGCGCGACAGCGAGACCCACAAGGGTAAGCTGCCAACCCCTGGCCATAGCCCAAATCAACCCAACGCTGAGCATGGTGGCGACGACGAGGCACTGGCCCCAGACGGTAGCGATGAGGTTGCGTGCGTCTTCGGCGTCCTTGACGACAACTTGAACGAGCTTGACGGCGCTGTTCTGAGGTCGCTTATCGAAGAATTTGGTATCCTGCTTCAAGAGGTTGCCGAAAGCGATTGAGCGAAGTCGAGTGACCCAGGAGACACCGGAGTACTCCATGATGAAGAACTTGAGACCGAGGAAGAGACCATCAGTGGCAGCAATGCAGAGCACGATCGCACCAAACTGGTTGATGATAGAAACGTTCTGAGCGCCAATGGAGACCTCGAAGAGGAGGCGGGAGAGGAGGAAAGAGAAGACAGGGGTCATGGCACCGGAGAGGACGCAAATGAAGAGGCCGACGATGAGGAGTGGTTTGTTAGGGACGTTACGGAAGACAGTGCGGTTGACAGCCCAGAAAGGTGGTCGCTTCTCCTCTTCCTCGGACTCCTCTTCAGGCTGCTCAGTTGGTTGAGCTCGTCGGGACTTCTCCTGTGGCTTCTCGTCGACGGCGATGGTGACGGTGGGGCGGCGCTCGCGGCGGCTTCGACCATCCCTGGCAACACCACCGCTCTTCTTGATGGCCTCTTTTTCTTGCTCGAACTTCTCATCATCATCTTCTTCCTCAGCTCCATGGATGTGGCTCATGGGGAGGGTGAAAGTTGTGCTTGTGGGAGTGACGGGGGTGAACTGAAGGCTAAGGGGGCGACGAGAAGGGGAGGTAGGCGATTCGATGATCACGGAGGATGGTCGGCGTTGGCGTTCAGGGAGGGCGTCGAAAGGAGCAAATCGGGTGACAGGGCGAGGCTCGTTGCCAGGAGTGGGGCGGAGAGCGGCAGGTGCAGGGGGAGTAACAAGCTCAGCGACGACATCAAACATCCAATTGCCCAAAGTCAAAGGACGAAGGATGCTCTGGTGCTTGAGTGTGCTGCGTTTCTCGGAGCGCTTCTTCTCGTCTTCCAGCTCCTCCTCGACCTCGACCAAAGCTTCCTGGAGTTCGTGGCGTTGCTGCTCCTCGTCGATGGACACATCCTTTTCGGGGAGGAATCCACCAGTGAGGCGTTGAGACTCCATCATCTTCCTGAACTCGCCCTTGCCAGCGTCTTCGTCTTGGATATCGTATTCGTCCACCACGGTTTCGAGATCGTACCGGTAGCCCTGTTCGACGACCTTGCCCTTCTTGAGCACATAGACGAAGTCTTCAGCGGTGATTTGAGAGAGATCGTGAGTGATGACGATGGTGGTCTTGTTCTTCCTCCAGCGTTTGAGAGCTTCAAAGACGAGGATGCGGGAAGTAGCGTCGAGAGCGGAAGTGGCTTCATCTGTAGAAGGCCATTAGTGTAAGAAAAATCAGAATGAAAAGAAAGAACGCACCGAGGATGAGAACCTCTGGGTTCCGGAGACGGGCACGGGCAAAAGCCAATCGCTGGCGCTGTCCACCACTCAAGCTAACACCTCCACCGGAGCCACCCAAAACGGTGTCGTAGCCCTGAGGCAGATCCCTAACGAACTCGTGAATAAGAGCCGCACGGCAAGCCTCCTCAACTTCCTCCCTCGCGACAACACGGTCTGAAACCGAGCATGCGATGTTCTCGAAGACAGTCCGGCCCTCTAGAAGAACGCAAGTCGATTGAGTAACTCCCATGACCTTGCTCCTGACCCAGTCTTCGTCGAGGTAGAGAACGTCTTGTTCATCAAGGCTGACGTAGCCGCGCTCGGTCGCGTCATACATGCGCAGAAGCAGCTGAGCAACGGTCGACTTGCCGGAGCCAGACGAGCCAACGATGAAAGTCGTCTCGCGGGCGGGCAGGTAGAGCGACACGTCTTGGAGAACAGGGACGGATGATCGAGTGGGGTATGCAAAGCTGACGTTGTGGAGAGCGAGTTCGCCATAGCATCGGGTAGGCTTGATCTTGCGCAGGTTGCGGAATGGCTTGGAGACCTTGAGAGTGAGGGGCGTGGCTGGGGAAGGAGGGCATTTGCCAGTGGCGATGGATGAAGGGGACGCAGGTTGTACAGCTTGGGGAGGAGGTGGGGGAGCCGAATCCGCAGCGAGGGACATCAACGAAGCCATAGCAGTCTTGCCCTTGGCGAGAGTGATGGAATGGGGAATGCACATTTGCAAGTTGCTGGTGGCGATGAGGCAAGCCCAGAAGACTGCCATAACGTCGCCAGGGGTGACGGTTCCGTCTCGTACGAGCTTGGAGCCAAACCAGAAGCCCTGGACGAACATGCCCATCATCACAAAGTGCGCGAGGCCCGAGGTGAAGCCCCAGACCCTCGAAAGACGCTTGGCCTTCAGCTTCATGGTGTTGAACGACTTCTCCGCCCGAGCGAGCTCGTGTGGCTGAGCATTGAAAGCTTTGACGGTGGTGATGGCTGTCATGCAACGTTCGATAATGGTTGCCGAGACCGAGATCGAGTGTCTTTCTTCGAAAAGGAGAGGAGTGGCGAAGGATTGTGAAAAGGCTTGAATAATCATGAGAAGAGGAACGGCGGAAAGGACGACGAGGGTGAGTGCCCAGGAGCGGAGGAAGGCGAGGATGAGGCAGGTAATGGTTGTCGTCAGGTGTTGTACGAGGAGGCCCGAGGCCAATGAAGAAGCATGTCGAACATCATCTGTATCTCTGTAGATCCAGTTAGCAATGTCAAACAATACGAAGAGACAAATACGAACCTTGTAAATTTGGCCATGAGACCACCAGCGCCGACAGGGCCTTCGCTGTCGTCGCCAGAGGCAACTTGGACTTCGGATCCCTCAGAGGAACCCATTCGAGAATCAAACCAGCCCATCTCTTTTGCCATAACGCCTCTGTATACCCTTCTTCGCAGTTCCCCAACGTTGACCTCACCGGCCCAGATCCACAAGCACGATGTGATGCTACCGAGGGCCAGAGAGCCAACGGCAAGTCCAATGAGCTGTAATGCAGCAATACCGACGCCCTTGAGCAGTTCGTCTTTTGCTGATTGTGGTGGATTAGGGGTGAGGGGGAATTTCGCGAAAGCGTCAAAGGCTTGGCCGATGACAAAGGTCATGAAAGGCGCAATACCGCCCGAGACTAGGGAAGCAAAGATTGCAGGAAGGAGGAGAAAGAAAAAGTGCCGTCTTGAGATAAGGGAAAAGAGAAGGCGGATTGAAGGGTTCAAAGACGGGGGGGAGGGTTGAGAAGTCGTTGCCGGTGCGATTGAAGCGGTATCCACGGGTTTCTTGATATCGGTGACGATTGAAGAAACATGAGAATCGATGGAGTTTCTTGGAGAGACCTCCAGTTCGTAATTGAGGTCATTATCGGTCCTGGCATTCGAGGTATCGACGGCGAGTGTCGGGCGACGCATCTTGGAATTCGTATCGGGTTGTCGTTGGAATGCAGAGGCGTCGCGGACGTCTTAGACGTCGTCGAGGAGGGGGAACAAACGATGATTAGGAAAGAAAAGTGGGGGCGAAAACGAAGGAAAGCAAAGGGACCATCGTCGCTGCCCGTCTCTTTTTGTTCAGACGACAATGGAACCAAAAGACAATTGACGCCCTTTGTTGACGTTTGTTTGCACTATGTTCGAACAATAAGAAAGGGTCCGATGACCACCCGCCATAGCCCGCCATGGGATTGTGAGGTCATTTATGCTTTGAGTCATCCCGGACGGGGTGAGAATGCGAGCCATTCTCGAACGTTTCGAGTGGGTGACGAAGCCAGCGTCGAGGACGTCGAACCTCGAAGATTTTAAGGCGCTTCCATCATCTGCACCCAGATGGCCCTTGAGGTACAAACAAAGCGACAAACAATGGGTTTGGCGCCTCAGCCAGGGTGCGCAGTGTTGCCAAAAACAAAAAAACCGGTCAAGAAGAGTTAACAAAAACTCGATACCTGGGAGAACGAGCTCGAAGTCAGCCTTTTGTGGAGTTACCGACCCAAGAAAAAGAAAAACACTTACATTTGTTAGATATCACCGCCTCTCCAAACAAATAGCACAGATACCATACTAAGAGGACACCGGTGACGGAGGCCAGACATGTCAACCCATGAGTGGGCAATTGTGTAGCTTTTGAATAAGAATTATAGCTTGATCCCAAGCGAACATCATCCCACTGTGGACTTCAAGCCTTGCAGCGCCTTATTTGGCTACCGCCGGAGCCAAACAGCGGCGCAGTGTCCAAATAGGGCAAGCGCTTTAGCCTAACAATGGCGCAGCAGCCAAATATGGCAAGCCCATCAGCCAAACAACGCGTCGGCATTGTCGGTAGAGGGCTTGCTTGAGGCGCGCTCCAGGCGAATAGAGAGCCCGCTTGAGCCAGATTTCGGAGAGGATCTTCAAAAATGTTATGCGACCTCGGAAAAGTCGACCATTCACACTTGGGTCTATCGTCAGCAGGGAAAATTTTTCAAGGCAAACGGTGCACTACTAATGCTTACCCTTTACACTGAGCCAGCCTCTCCTTGCGTATGTTGATAAGTGAAGTCGGTTCTCAATATGCTGCGGTTTACGGTCGAGATTTCTCTGCGTTCGATGCATGGTCGTGGTTGGAGGTCAAGTGTAGTTAATGCGAATCCGATTTCGCGCGGCGGACCTTGGGCTCGCCCATGCATGCCAGTGTTTGCCAACATCAGGAGATACAAACACTTCACTAAGGCAAACTGTCACTCATGAACGGCTTCCAACTTTCAAATTTCAAAAGCTAGTCCTGGCGTTGTGTCACGGCGTGCGGGCTCATTCTAATTTCGGAAGAACAATAATTTTGCCACAGGCTTCAAATTTAATAGACGGTGCCAAACTTGGTTTAAATTTCTGAGAATCATTGACATCACTTTTAAAGGCGTGCCCAACTATACAAGTGTTCATTTGGTGATCCCGTCCCGATCCCTGCTACCGTATTCACCAGGATGCTTTGATGAGATCCGAGGCTCTCTCCGCGAGAACGTACACAGCGGCTTGGGTGTGCGCAGTTGGGACATAAGGCTACAGATACGAGTCACGAAGGAGGATGGCGACCAGCCGATCAGCTCAAGTCTAGCAACGACCGCCGGTATGCGGAAAAAGAACACACTCACAATCGCTGAAGCATCGACGACCCGAAGCCCCTTCACACCTTTGACTTTCAACTCCGGATCCAGAACGCCATGCTTCGCTCCTTTGGGTGAGATACTAGCAGTCCCGACCGGGTGCCACCAGGTACTAGCTCCCGCTTTCAACGCGTTGTCAAACTCCCTTTCGGAAAGCGTGTCTGGATCAGGGCCAAGGAAACCGGTGATATATCCTTCATAAGCAGGTCCTTCGTACCATCGCTTGGCTATGCGGGCGCCTTCTTTGAACGCCAGGAGGTCAAAGGGATGGGTCAAGTAGCCGGTATCGATGAGGGGCTTATCGAGAGGGTTGTTGGAGGCAATCTTGACGGTACCACCTAGACGCCCATGAGTTGGGTTGCGTAGCAGAGAGAGTAGAACACGAACGAGATTTAGGCGTCAAAAGTGCGACAAAAGCTGAAACCTGACTGCCCCGAGTCTGGAAAATACTGTCAGACTACTGGTAGATTAATACAAACACCGACTTACAGCCAGGCTTATTTCGATATGGGGTGAGTTGGGACCAGCTGCAGGGTCACCGTGCTCTTTGAACAACGGAGCATCGGCCGGTATGCGAGAAAACACAAGCTGGTGACCGACAGCCTCCGTCAGAGGACCAGTACGGTTTGTCTGCCATTCCTCCAAAGCAGCAACAGTATCGACAGGTCTGACAACGCCATTGGCACTCCAGGCAACTTGGAAAGTTAGGTGGTCGCTCAATCCTTTTCCGACGTCCGGGAGGTGGTGGATACTCTTCACCTTAACATCTTCCAGTTCCTTTTTGTCTCCAATACCAGAGTTCAATAGGAGGTGCGGTGTTCCAAACGCTCCGCCCGACACGATCAATTCCTTTTTGGCGGTGACAGTCGTCTTGTTTCCTGGAAAAAGGACGGGATGTTAAGCTCACGTCAACGGCTATATGATTCAAATAGATTACCGCTCGAAACAGATACGATCTCGACCGTCCTGATATCCAATTGACGAGATTCCTTGGATGGAAGCACGCGAGTGGCATGAGTATTGAGTAGGATGGTCAAGTTGGGCCGTTCCTTGACTTTACCCCCCAAAGCTCCAACTGCCGCGCTCGAACGCTCTCCGTTCCCAATAGTAGCTTGAACCCAGACTGATGATCACCTGCTTGTCAGTCACCGAATAAAGGTGTCAGGCGGCAGGATGACCCACCAAGGCCTGACGGTTTGCCCGAATTGACGTCTAGATTGAACTTGATCTCGTTGCTCTGCTCAGCATTCTTAATCGCTAACAGATCGAAATCTGTTGGCCCACCCCATGGAAGGCTAACTGAAGTAAGGCCGCGAGTACCGTGGAATCGGGGATCGTATTGGCCGCTCGCGTTACGACCACCTGGCGGTGGGACAAGTTTCTCATTCTGAGGTAGGCCGCGTTAATTTCACGTCCAGTCTAAGACTAGACTTTCATATATGTAGGACAGACTTACGCGTAAGAAATATGGGAACAGATTTTCCCAGGACCAGGAACGATCCTCTGATACTTTACCCCAGAGGTCAAAGTCGTCGGAAGAACCGCGGGTATAGACCATCCCATCTGTTGATTGGATTTCAAATCAGGAATGACGACGAGAGGCAGTACAGATAATCTCTTGCCACTCACTGTGAGAGCTGGAACCACCAAGAACCCGTGCTTGGTTAAACGCCAGGGAACGATTGTTCAAACCGGTCTGAGGCGTCGTGACGTGGCCCCAGCTGTATGTGTTGTTAATCCTCGTGAAGAATGCTGGCACGGCGATTTCGATAACACCTTCGTTGCTGTGATTGATTTCAATATTAATTAGGCGGTTCATCTCGCGAAATGAAGTGAAAAGATGAGACTAACGTCGGTCCTGCTTCGATGAGGAGCACATTGAAACGAGGGTTTTCAGAGAGTCGACTGGCCACAGTCGAGCCTCCGATTCCACCTAATTATAGCTCATCAGAAACTTCAACGATCGCGAAGATGAATATAGGATAGTCGAACCTCCAACAATAACAAAGTCGTAGGACTCCTTCGCAGAGTCCAGTTGCTCGAGGTTTTCCAAAACCTTGCCTTGAGCGAGCGAAGCGCTGAGGGCAATGAAGCCGACAAGGATGCCAGTGAGTTTTCCCATTCCAATCCGAAGGTACGGGACAAAGAACCCTCAACGTTCTTGCAGTTTAAGTATGCAATTTGAACAATGTCGCATGAGAAAAGGGTCATAAGATTGCGACCTTCTTCGTGGTCGCGGCCTATGGGTAGGTCATTGGTCAGGTCACGCGGTAAGGTGAGCAAAGATGCTCGGCGAATCTGTAATCCCAAAGGACGCCCGCTCCAATGAAGCAAACCTGTGATAGAAACTTGAAGGAGCAGTGGATTCGGCGGCTATAGATGGGCGACTTTCACACAAGAACGCGTCATTAGATTGTCCTTGAGAACTACCCTTGATGCATGACATATTGTCCGTAAAATATGGCGTTAGAAGCATGATCGGTGAACCAAGCAAACGCTGAAAGAAAAAAATCAGTACACGCGCTGACGTTCGAGGTGGAAAACCTAGAACTCATCAAGAGGCCTCTGGAGACGAAAAGCCACCCAGCGCCGATTCCGTCATAGTTGGCCGCGATCTCGAGCAAGCTAGTATCAATAGGCAAAAAAATAGAGTTTTAGGCATTCCGCCCGGTGTACGCCTTGAAGCCCGTTATGTTCAAGAACACTGGCTGCCGTGCAGGATTTCTCCGTTTCCCTCCTTTTCAGCGATGATAGGACGACTTCTCTTCATATATATCGCAATATGAACCCCCTTTGAGGTGCTATGAGATCGAGGAAGAGCGTCAAAGAAATCTAGAGTATTGTGTAGGTGCTGGTGCTCAGGAAGAAATGCTTTCCCGTCTGTTTGGAGTCAAAACCCTAACCCAAACGTTAACACAGCCGGGCATGAACTCAGACTTTTATTATCATTCCAGCCTCTCGTATATCCCTCAAGATGCCGCGATTTACAGTCGAGAATTCTCTGCGTTCGATACACGTTTTGCTTGGAGGTCAAGATTCAAATTTGGTTCATCCGAATCCGATTTTAGCGTCGGACCTTCTTCAAGGCAAAAATGTCACTAACGAACGGCTTCGTACTTCCAACAACCAAGCCTGGCGTTGCCTACTTATATCGTTGGCTGTGTCACGGCGTGCGGGCTTATTCTAATTTCCGATGAACACGCTTCAAATTTACGAGACGGTTCCGAACTTTGTTCAAAGTTCCTAAAAATCGTCTACATCACGCGTGCCCAACTATACAAGCGTTCGTTTGGTGATCCCGTCCCGGTCTCTGCTACCGTATTCACCAGGATGCTTTGATGAGATCCGAGGCCCTCTCTGCGAGAACGTACACAGCCGCTTGGGTATGCGCAGTCGGAACATAAGGCTATAGATACGAGTCACGATGGAAGATGGCCGCCAGTCAGTTAGCTCAAGTCTAGCAACGACCACTAGTATGCGGACTAAAACACACTCACAATCGCTGAAGCATCGACGACCCGAAGCCCCTTCACACCCTTGACTTTTAACTCTGGATCTAAAACGCCATGCTTCGCTCCTTTCGGTGAGATGCTAGCAGTGCCGACCGGATGCCACCAGGTCCCAGCTCCCGCTTTCAACGCGTTGTCAAACTCCTTCTCGGGAAGCGTGTCTGGGTCAGGGCCAAGGAAACCGGTGATATATCCTTCATAAGCGGATCCTTCGCACCACCGCTTGGCTATGCGGGCACCTTCTTTGAGCGCCAGGAGATCGAAGGGATGGGTCAGGTAGCCGAGATCGATGAGGGGCTTATCGAGAGGGTTGTTGGAGGCAATCTTGACGGTACCCCCTAGATGTTCATGAGCTGAGTAGCATCAAAAAAAGGTTAGGACACGAACGAGATTTAGGAGTCAAAAGTCCGACAGAAGCTATAATCCGAGGGCCCACAGACTGGAATCTACTGTCAGACTACTGGTATGTTTATTAAACACGGACTTACAAGCATGACAATTTCGATATGGGGCGAATTGGGACCAGCTGCAGGGTCACGGTGCTCCTTGAACAACGGAGCATCGTGCGGTATGTGAGCAAACATCAGCTGGTGAACGCTAATTTCCGTCAGAGGACCAGTGCGATTCGTCTGCCACTCCTCGAAAGCAGCAGCAGTATCAACAGGTCTGACAACGTCATTGGCACTCCAGCTAACTATGAAAGCCAAGTGGTCGCTCAATCCTTTTCCGACGTCCGGGAGATGGTGAATACTCTTCACCTTGACATCTTCCAGTTCCTTTTTGTCTCCAATACCAGAGTTCAGGAGGAGGTACGGCGTTCCAAACGCTCCGGCCGACACGATCAATTCCTTTTTGGCAGTGACAGTCGTCTTTTTGCCTGGAAAACGGACGGGATGTTAAGCTCCCGTCAACGGCTATGCGAGTAAATGAGTATTACCGCTCGAAACAGATACGATCTCGACCGTCCTGATATCCAATTGACGAGATTCCTTGGAAGGAAGGACACGAGTGGCATGGGTATTGAGTAAGATGGTCAAGTTGGGCCGTTCCTTGACTTTACCCCCCAAAGCACCAACTGCCGCACTGCAACGCTCTCCGTTTCCAATTGTACATTGAACCCAGACTGTTAATCACGCCTGCTTGTCAGTCACCGAGTAAGGGTGTCAGGTGGCAAGACGACCCACCAAGGCCTGACGGTTTGCCCGAATTGACGTCCAGATTGAACTTAATCTCGCGGCTTTGCTCAGCATTCTTAATTGCTAAAAGATCGAAATCTGTTGGGCCACCCCATGGAAGGCTAACTGAAGTAAAACCGCGAGTACCGTGGTATTGGGGATCGTATTGGCCGCTCGCGTCACGACCACCTGGCGGTGGGACAAGTTTCTCATTCTAAGGTATGTTGAGTTAAATTAACTTTGAGTCTAGAACCTAGACTGTCATATATGTGGGACAGACTTACGCGTAAGAAATATGGGAACAGATTTTCCCAGGACCAGGAACGATCCTCTGATACTTTACCCCAGAGGTCAAAGTCGTCGGAAGAACCGCGGGTATAGACCATCCCATCTGTTGATTGGATTTCAAATCAGGAATGACGACGAGAGGCAGTACAGATAATCTCTTGCCACTCACTGTGAGAGCTGGAACCACCAAGAACCCGTGCTTGGTTAAACGCCAGGGAACGATTGTTCAAACCGGTCTGAGGCGTCGTGACGTGGCCCCAGCTGTATGTGTTGTTAATCCTCGTGAAGAATGCTGGCACGGCGATTTCGATAACACCTTCGTTGCTGTGATTGATTTCAATATTAATTAGGCGTTTCATCTCGCGAAATGAAGTGGAAAGATGAGACTAACGTCGGTCCTGCTTCGATGAGGAGCACATTGAAACGAGGGTTTTCAGAGAGTCGACTGGCCACAGTCGAGCCTCCGATTCCACCTAATTATAGCTCATCAGAAACTTCAACGATCGCGAAGATGAATATAGGATAGTCGAACCTCCAACAATAACAAAGTCGTAGGACTCCTTTGCAAAGTCCAGCTGCTTGAGGTCTTCCAAAACCTTGCCTTGAGCGAGCGAAGCGCTGAGGGCAATGAGGCCGACAAGGATGCCAGTGAGTTTTCCCATTCCGATCTGAAGGTACGGGACAGAGAACCCTCAACGTCCTTGCAGTTTAAGTATGCAATTTCGACAATGTCGCATGAGAAAAGGGTCATAAGATTGCGGCCTTCTTCGTGGTCGCGGCCTATGGGTAGGTCATTGGTTAGGTCATGGGGTAAGGTGAGCAAAGATGCTCGGCGAATCTGGAATCCCCAAGTGCGCCCGCTCCAATAAAGCAAACCTGTGATAGAAACTTGAAGGAGCAGTGGATTCGGCGGCTTGAAACAGGCGACTTTCACACAAGAGCAGGTCCTTGAGATTCGGAATTCCCTTTGATGCATGACATATACTCCGTAAGATACGGCTTTAGAAGCACGATCAGTGGACCAAGCAAAAGCTGAAAGAGAACAGTCAGTTCACCGTGACGCGCTGACGTTCAAGCTGGAAACCCTACATACATACAACTCATCAACAGGCCTCTGGAGACAAAAAGCCACCCAACGCCGATTCCGTCATATTTGGCCGCAATCTGGAGTACGCTAGGACCAATAGGGAGGAAGATAGGGTTTTAGGCATTCCGCCCGGTGTACGCATTGGAACCCTTTATGTTCAAGAATACTGGGAGGTTCTGAATCTGAGGCGCCGTATAGGATTTCTCCGTGGTTCCCTCCCTTTTAACGACGATCGGAGGGTTTTTCTTCGTATTTATCGCAACAGCAAAATTGTATGACATGCAAAGAGATCAATGAAGAGCGTCAAAGAAATCTGGAGCACTGTGCAGATGATGGTGGTCGGGAAGAGCGTTGCTGTCCATTTGCTGTAGGTAGTCAAAACCCTAACCCCAACGTTCGCCCAGCCTTACTACCACTGCTTGAATCAGCCTCTCCTTGTAAATGCTGAGAATTGAGATCGCCCCTCAAGATGCTGCGATTTAGAGTCGAGCTTTCTCTGCGTTCGATGCGTAGTTGTACTTGGAGGTTAAGCTTCAAGCTTCAAGCCTGAGTGTGGTTCATTCGAGCCCGATTTTTCCGTCGGACCTTGGGCTCCCGCATGCATACCAGTGCTTGGCAACATCAGGAGATACAAACCCTTCATCAAGGCAAAACTGCACCAATAAACGGCTTCCTACTTTCAACAGCCAGTCCTGGCGTTGCGTACTTATATTGTTGGGTGTGCGGGGTCATTCTAATGTCTGATGAACACGTTTCAGATTTGATAGACGGTTCCAAACGTTGTTCAATTTCCTGAGAATCGTTGACATCACTTTCAAAGCCCAACTGTACAAGTGTTCATTTTGTGATCACGTCCCGGTCCCTGCTACCGTATTCACCAGGATGCTCTAATGAGATCCGAGGCCCTCTCTGCGAGAACGTACACAGCCGCTTGAGTATGTGCAGTCGGAACATAAGGCTATAGGTACGAGTCACGAAGGAGGATGGCTCGCGGTTAGCTCAAGTCTAGCAACGACAGCTAGTATGCGGACCGAAAACACACTCACAATCGCTGAAGCATCGACGACCCGAAGCCCCTTCACACCTTTGACTTTCAAGTCTGGATCCAAAACACCATGCTTTGCTCCTTTCGGTGAGATGCTAGCAGTGCCGACCGGGTGCCACGAGGGCCCAGCTCCTGCTTTCAGCGTGTTGTCAAACTCGTTCTCGGGAAGCGTGTCTGGATCAGGGCCAAGGAAACCAGTAATATATCCTTCATAAGCGGGTCCTTCATACCATCGCTTGGCTATGCGGGCGCCTTCTTTGAACGCCAGGAGATCGAAGGGATGGGTCAGGTAGCCGAGATCGATCAGGGGCTGATCGAGAGGGTTGTTGGAGGTAATTTTAACGGTACCCCCTAGATGCTCATGAGCTGGGTAGCATTAGAGAGAGATTAGGACACGGACGAGATTTAGGAGTCATAAGTCCGACAGAAGCTAAAATCCGAGGGCCCACAGACTGGAATCTACTGTCAGACTATTGGTGGATTTATGCAAACACCGACTTACAAGCACGACAACTTCGATATGGGGCGAATTGGGACCAGCTGCAGGGTCACGGTGCTCCTTGAACAACGGAGCATCGGGCGGTATGCGAGCAAAAATAAGCTGGTGAATGCCAATCCCCGTCAGAGGACCAGTACGATTCGTCTGCCATTCCTCGAAAGCAGCAACAGTGTCGACAGGTCTGACAACGTCATTGGCACTCCAGCTAACTAGGAAAGCCAAGTGGTCGCTCAATCCTTTTCCGACATCCGGGAGGTGGTGAATACTCTTCACCCTGACATTTTCCAGTTCTTTCTTGTCTCCAATACCAGAGTTCAAGAGGAGGTGCGGCGTTCCAAACGCTCCGCCCGACACGATTAATTCCTTTTTGGCAGTGACAGTCGTCTTTTTTCCTGGAAACGGACGGGATGTTAAGCAACCGTCAATGGCTATGCGAGTAAAGATATATTACCGCTCGAAACAGATACGATCTCGACTGTCCTGACATCTAATTGGCGAGATTCCTTGGAAGGAAGCACGCGAGTGGCTTGAGTATTGAGTAGGATGGTCAAGTTGGGCCGTTCCTTGACTTTACCCCCTAAAGCCCCAACTGCCGCACTGCAACGCTCTCCATTTCCAATCGTAGATTGAACCCAGACTGATAATCACAGCTGCTTGTCAGTCACCGAGTAAGAGTGTCAGGTGGCAGGATGACCTACCAAGGCCTGACGGTTTGCCCGAATTGACGTCCAGATTGAATTTTATCTCCTTGTTCTGCTCGGCATTCTTAATCGCTAAACGATCGAAATCTGTTGGGCCACCCCATGGAAGGCTAACTGAAGTAAGACCGCGAGTACCGTGGAATTGGGGATCGTATTGGCCGCTCGCGTCACGACCACCTGGTGGTGGGACAAGTTTCTCATTCTAAGGTATGTGGAGTTAAATTAACTTCGAGTCTAAAACCTAGACTTTCATATATATGTGAGACTTACGCGTAAGAAATATGGAAACAGAGTTTTCCAGGACCAGGAACGATCCTCTGATACTTTGCCCCAGAGGTCGAAATCGTCGGACGAACCGCGTGTATATACCATCGCATCTATTGATTAAACTTGATATCAGCATTGACGACTAGAGGCTGAGTATAGCATTTGCTCGCCACTCACTGTGAGAACTGCAGCCACCAAGAACGCGTGCCTGGTTATACGGAAAGGAACGATTGTTCAAGCCGATCTGAGGCGTCGTGACGTAGCCCCA